>PVKY010001138.1:0-34913 GCA_004027775.1 Bradypus variegatus | reverse complement strand
GAATAACTTCGTTCAGATATGGTTCAAGATAGAATTTATCATCCACATATTTTTTCCACTGCTCTTTAGGCAATATCTGCTGCCTCATGGTCAGGTCCAGTGCTCTCTTAATGAGAAACTCCCTGTCATTATAAAGGTTCTCAGGAAGTCTTCTTATGGCTTCTTGTACATCTTCATTCTCTGCTATTGCATCATCTCTCATTAACCCCAGTTTATTGAACCCTGCAGCACTGTAAGACTATTTCAAATACTATCCAGCCACTGGCCTGACGCTGCAACAGCTGGGTAGCTCACCATTTTGACCTCAGGGCAAAGCGTTGCCTACTAAAGTGACATTGTAACATACAGAAATTAACATACAGAAGTCAGTAGTCATCATATTAGAGAAGAACACATTCATAATAGTAACAAAGGAGATAAGAAACTTAATAGGAAATATGCAAAATTTTTATAAACAAAACTTTAAAGCACTCCTAAAAGACCAAAAACATAGACAAGCAAATGGACAAACATCCCTTGTTCTTGGATAGGACAACTCAACATCCAAAAGATGCCGGCTATACCTAAGGTAATTTAAAAAATAAACTGCAATCCCAATTAAAAATTCCAAAATTTAAAAACAAAGCTAGACAAGTTGGTACTAAAGTTCATATAGAAAAATAAGCATGCAAGAATAGCCAGGAAAACACTGAAAGAGAAAAGCCCTATGAGACACTAAAACATACTACAGAACCTCTATCATTAACACAGTGTGGTATAGGTATATGAGTAGACAAACAGAGCAAAGAAACAGAATAGGAAGTCCAGAAATAGACCCAAGTACTTATGCAAATTGAATAGATGATAAAGGTGGCATCTCAAATCACTGGCCAAAGATGGAGGTTTTAATAAATGCTGCTGGGATGACAGGTTAGCTATTTGAAAAATGATGACATTTAGATATATAGCTATCATACACCACACGTAAGAATGAATTGGGAATACAAATGCAAAAAAAAATGAAACTATACAAGTACAAGAATGAAACCTTGGTATAAGGAAAGACTTTCTAAATGTTTCAAAATCCAGATGCAATAAAATAATAATAAAATTGTCAATAAATTTTTTAATGTATGGCAAAACTGGCCATAAGCAAAGTCAAAATAGAACTGATGAACCAGGAGAAAATATTTACAACATATACCTGATAAAGGGCCAATATCCCTAATTTATAAAGAACTCCTAAAGATCAGAGGGGGAAAAAAAACAAAAACTGGAGAGAAAAAAAATGGGCTAAAGACACGAACAGATAGGTCATAAAAAGATACAAAAATTGCCCCTAAACCTATGAAACAATGTTCAACATCACTTATAAAGGAATTGAATTAAAACTACACTGAGATATAATTCTGATCTTCCAGACTGGTAAAATTAAAAAGTATACAATGCCTTCTGTTGGCAAGGCTGTGGGGGAGTAGGCACTCACATGTTGATGGTAGGTATGCAAAATAAGATCACCCTTATGGACCTGGCAATACTCTACAAAACTATAATATGCACTTAAAGACCTAGCAGTTCCACCTCTAAGAATTTACCCAAAAGCTACACCTCCATTGCTATGAACATACAAATGCATAAGGTTATTCATTACAACATTACTTGTAATTGCAAATAGTAGGAATGACCTAAATGTCCATATATATCAAGAATGCTTGAAGAAACTATGGTACATCCAGACAATAGATTACTATGCAGCTGTGAAAAAGAATGAAAGAGATTTCAATGAACTAATATGGAGAGCATGTATTGTAAGTGAAAAATAAGGACAAAATAATATCTACGGTATGCTACCCTTCATGTAAGAAAGAGGTATCAGGAAATATGCATGTATCAGCTTATTTGTGCAAAAAGAAATACAGGATGTAAAAGGAGAGATATTATATGTTACCACTTCTATAAACTTTCTGAACAATGTAAAATCAATGTCTTATGATGTAAGATATTGGGGATTTAGCGATAGACAGAAGCTAGTGAGGGGGAATGATAATCTAAGATGTTCAGATACGTCAATGATGGTGAATTCAAAGGTATGGGAATGGATAAGGGTGACAATTGTTTGTCAAAGGGATTATAAGTATCAGAGTTATACTGAAGGTGAATAGGTTTGAAAGGGTTTGTTTAAAGGCATGTTTCCCGTAGATCAGCATTACAAGTATAGATAGGTGCTTGTGTGATATATTTCTAAGGTAGGACACTAGAGCAGAGAGTTGAAAACAGAAGGGTATATGGGAAAAATCTACATATTGCATACTAGGGACTATAATTAATAGGAATACCTTGCTAGTACCACACAAATACCAGGGACAAATAATTAAGGGCTGACAGGTGCTACAAGGTGTTTTGGGTCATGAGAATTGTTTAAAATGGAGAGTGATAAGGATTGTACAAATAAGTGATGATAATGTGAGATATGGATGGATTATTGTGAACATAACATGTTATGTGAACTCAGGAACCCCCTACTTTATAAGTCAAGACCTCCATTTTGAGGCTTGCTTGGGAGAAACTTATGGTTGTAAAGGGGAGGCTAAGTCTGCCTATAATTATGCCTAGGAGTCACCTCCAGAGAACCTCTTTTGTTGCTGAAATGCAGACTTTCTCTCTGTAAGTTCAACTCTGCTGCAAATAAATTCATCACCCTCCCTCCATCATGGGACAGGACCCCCAAGATGAATGAGCTTTCCTGGCGACATGGGAATGAGCTTGACCCTGGCATCGAGGTTTTGAGAATGCCTTTTTGACCCAAAGGGAGAAAAGAAAGGCAACAAAATAAGGTTTCAGTGACTAACAATTCCAATATAGCTTAGAGGCTGTCCTAGAGGTTACTCCTATGCAAGCTTCACCTAAATATGTCAAATAACCACAGTGTTATAAGCCCAAGTTAACAATAGTCCCAAAACCCTTCAAGAATACCTGGATCCCTATCTGAGACTCTATAAAAGTTTCACTCACTGTGTTTATTCTTCAAAAACTTAAATCCTTCAGAATGCTCCTATTCTAGCTAAGTCCCAAAACCCAGAGGCAATAGCCTCTTCAAGAACATCAACCAGATGTCCCCTTTTCTCATAAAGTCTTCATTTCTTTTCAACATGAACAGGTTAGAGTGGTCACTTCCTAGACATCCCAGAAGATCAGGAAAGTGATTAAACTAGAGGAAGGGGTAGCAACAGACAAGATAGAATTTAACAAAGGATTATGAATTCTGAATCTCTATATAATTTTCTTTTTCTTATTTGCTAGGGTATTAGACTAGCTAGAAGGAAAGAATTGAAGTAGTAGAACTGTAACCCATAGCATCCTTTGAAATTTGTTCTATAGCTACTTGATAAATTGTAATATGAAAGCTACCACCTTTTTGTATGTACAATTCACAATGGGGAAATAACTGAAACTATAGTACTGTAACTCACAACAACTTTGGAAATTTCCTATAGAACTACTTGTTAAGTTGTACTTTGAAAGATACTATCTTTTTGTATATATGTTATATTTCACAATAAGGTAATAACTGAAGCTACAGAACTGTAATCCATAAAATCTTTGAAATTTGCTCTCTATTTGTTAAATTGCACTTGGAAAGTTATAGTTTATATATGTATATGTTATATTCTACAATAAAAAATATATTTTAAAAAAGAAAAGAAATATGGAAAGGATAAAGCAGAAACTAGTGTTAGTGATTACCTATAGGGCATGTGGTGGGTACAGGGTGGAAAGGATGGGGATGTAGACAGGACAGAATGAATGGGGGTGGGGAGCAACAGGTCTCTGAGTATGCCTTTTTGAGGATAGGCAGATGTATATACGTGTGTGTGTGTGTGTGTGTTTAAACCAAGTACTTTTTTAACATAGTATTTTGGACTATATGCCTCAGGCTAAAGGGAAAAAAGACCACTAAACAAATATTAAATTCTATTTAGTAGGGTTTTTCTTCTAAAAAGTAGGGGTTAGCAACTTGGAAACTACTTTCTGTGTATTCTAGAACTGAGCAATTAAGTAAATACTGTTATTAATGGGAGCCCATTTTCTTCTGGAGAAGAGAATAGCAAATATGTAAAAGCAAAAATGAGCCCTATGGTATTGAAGTTAATTTGAAGGTGTCAGTCTGAGCTCATGGTTTTTAACAGGTAGATCAATAGACACAAAAATAGAAAGAGTTGATTGGTCTCTGGAACAATGCATATCTCTGAGACACCTGAAACTCAGAGCTAGAGCTTGGCAGATATGAATGTCAGTATTAGTGTGTACAGCAACTGTTAAAAAAAAGCTGTAAAAGAGCCCAGACTTCAATTGGTGATATGAATGAAGCAGGTCTGGTTAAGACTAGGGCAAACCGGGCCAAAGGGTAAAGGTCGAAACTGACTGTGTTCTAAAACTTCAACTTCCATATGAGACCAAGGAAAGAGATGTCTATTAGGTGCAGGATCTATATTTTCTAAACAGTATAACTCTACAGTCGGTTTGTTCAAACACCACAATTACATGGAACTTTGAATAGGGAGAGAGATAAGGTAGGTTAGTATAGGTTAGAGTGAAATAGTGACACATCCCAAAGTAATTTGGGCAGAGAATAAAAAATATATTTACAGCCTCCCACCCCCCCACCCCCACCCCAAGGAGCTGGGGGAAGGTGCAGAAGTGTTGGACTTCCTCACCTGGATTGGTGTTGATGTTGTCACAAATATTGGGACTGGCGGTTTGATGTGCTGAGCCCTCGATCATGGGACTTGCCCTTGTGGGGCTCGTTACTGCAAAGGAGAGGCTAAACTTGCATGTAATTGTGCCTAGGAGTCTCCCCATACCTCTTTGTTGCTCAGATGTGGCCCTCTCTCTCTCTAACTGAGCCACCTCGGCAGGTAAACTCACTGCCCTCCCCTCTACGTGGGACCTGACTCCCAGGGGTGTAAACATCCCTGGCAACACAGGATATGACTCCTGGGGATGAATCCAGACCCGGAATTGTAGGATTGAGAACATCTTCTTGACCAAAAGGGGGATACAAAATGAGATGAAATAGTTTCGGTGGCTGAGAGATTTCAAATGGAGTTGAGAGGTCACTCTGGTGGACATTCTTATGCACTATACAGATAACACCTCTTAGGTTTTAATGTGTTGGAGTGGCTAGAAGTAAATCCCTGAAACTACCAAACTGCAACCCAGCACTCTGGACTCCTGAAGATGATTATATAATAATGTAGATTACAAGGGGTGACAGTGTGATTGTGAAGACCTTGTGGATCACACTCCCTTTGTCTAGTGTGTGGATGAATGGGTAGAAAAATGGGGATAAAAACTAAATGACAAATTAGGGTGGGATGGGGAGGATGGTTTGGGTGTTCTTTTTTCACTTTTATTTTTTATTCTTATTCTGATTCTTTCTGATGTAAGGAAAATGTTCAGAAATAGATTGTGGGTATGGACGCATAGCTGTATGATCGTACTGTGAACAGTTGATTGTATACCATGGATGACTGTGTGGTATTGAATATATTTCAATAAAACTGAATTTAAAAAAAATAGAGTTGCGTGTAGAGTTTATATATAATAAAATGTAATGTAATCATATAATATAAAAGTGTATGTATATACAGCTATTTCCCAGGACTGTCTGCTGTAAGAACCTGGAAGGCGACGACTTTCCAATAGCAATAAGCATATCTGATGCAACATATTGGTTTCTAAATACCATTTCCACCACAAGGAACCAAGGATCCCTGGAGAAACAGCTGATTCCAGGGCTGGGTCTGGGAAAATGTAAGATAAACCTGGAACTTCTTGCTGTGCCAGAAATTAAGAACATGCTTGAAGAATGATGGGAACATATTAGAAGCCATGGGAATCAGCTTGAAGAGGATCCCATGGGCCAAATCTGGGACAATTTAAGCATCAAAATAAAAAATTACAGTAATGGGTATAACCCTTTGAACAAAATAAGAATCCATGAATCCTTATTGATAATGATCTAGAGATGAAGAAGAAACTGTTTAGGGTCCCAAGAACTCCATAGTGCAGTGGTCAAGACAGCCCCAAGCAGATGAGCACAACAGGAGCACCATCCCCTGGGTAATCGTGGGAGGCTCCCAGGAGGAAGTGACCCCCAGCACAGGGCAGGGTCTGGGGAGACTCACTGGGGCCCTTTGCGCATCCGCGGTGTGCTCATGGCCCACTGCTTGATCTGGTTCAGGCTCTGCTCACTGATGAGCTGCTGGCCATCTGAGGGCATGCAGTCCACATACAGGTTGTACAGCAGCAGCGCCTCCGTGTTCTTGCGCAGGGCGGTGGCCTGGGCCACACGCTGTGCGAACACGTTGGGGTCCTCCGCACAGAAGAGGAGCTGGATCCGTGGCACCCAGTACTGGCAGACCAGGAGGGGGGGCCTTCCTGGGGGCCACAGGGAGGGAGAAGGGGAGGCAGAGTCAGGCTTTCCCGGCTGCATCCAACAGGGAACACTGAGTTCCGATGGCACTTCTCTGAACCCCCATGGTGTCTATGAAAGGGGTATGATGACACTTGCTGCCCTGCCCACCCCACAGGTTGTCATGCATGGATGTGAAAGTACTTTGTAAACTGTAAAGAGCTGTGCACAGACAGCTCATAAGGGGTGGCCCTTCAAGAGCCTATGCCACAATGCCACAGCCTGGGCAGACGTCACTAATCGATGACCTGAGGCTCTTCACTGCTATGCTAAGGGCGGTACCGGCAGCTGCTCAGGGCTGGCATACCAAATGGCCATTTTTCCTTCCTGGTTCTCTCAGGGGTGGGGCTTCTCATTGTTCAGGGGGCAGAAACCCCCAGGGCAAACAGGGTGGCAAGGCAAGGAGGAATTCAGCCCTGAACTGGCTGTGCCCTGGGTGGGGGGTGGCCTCCATCATAGGCCAGGACAGGCCTGAGTTGGTGGTCTGCCTGGGGTGGAGCAGAGAGCCAGTACCTTCAGCGGTGACCCCTCCATTTAGGATGGGCCTTCCCATCTCGTCTCGCACCAAGCCATTCTCATCTGTCTTGTGCACCAGGTATAGCTTCTTCTCCTCATCATAGTCCAGGACACCAACACTGCACCACTGGTACTTCACCTTCTGACTCTTGGGGTCCTCTGAAATTGGAGGAAAAAGCCCACCAGTGTTCTTGTCAAGGCAATGGGTAGGGGCCTCTAGGAGCAGGCAGCATCCGCTGGGACGGGTCTCGAAGGCTACCAGTCTGGCCTCTCGCCTCGTGGTGACTCCCTCTGGCTCTAGCAGAGCCGGGGCCTGTCTTCCTACCAGATGAGCTGGACTCCTGGTGACCAGAAGGACCAGGCCTCTTTGTGCTTGTGCTCTGCGAGACCACTATTGGGGCAGAGAGAGACACAAGCCAGTGGGGCTGGGATGGGAGATATGAAAGCCCCAACCAAATTGGAGAACTACCAGGATCCAGCTGTAAAGGCCATGTGGCTGAGCTGGACCCTTCACGGTGAGCAAGGCCCTCCCAGTGGGCTGTGGGTGGCAGCTGAGTCCCTGGGCCCCTCAGAGCAGGACAGGGAATGGTAGGGTAGAAGGCCCTGCAATGGGCTCAAAGTGAGCCTCAGGACCTGTTTGGTCAGAATGGGCCTCCCACCTTACTCCTGGGGCTGAAAGCCTTTGTCTGCATCTCCAGATCACTCCTGTCACTGCTCCCTCACTCATTTCTCTCCAGCCATACTGGATGTGACTACTCCTGTGACATTAGAGCTTGCTCCTGCCTCAGGGAGCTCCTGCACAGGCTGTGTCCTCTGTCTGTAACTCTTTTCCCTCAAGTTACCTCATCACTGGTTTCTTCCCTGCTCAAGTGACTTCTAATTGGAGAAGCTTCCCTCAGCACCCTGCCCCAGGCACTCTGTGACTCTGCTTGTGTCCCTCTCCGCACCGTCACTGTCTAAAATTATATTTTAGATGTATCATCGTCTCCTAGTCTGCAGTTGGCCTCCTCACACTAGTGTCAGCTATCTTGAGGGGCAGGGGGGGTCTTTGTCCTTCTTGGTCACAGCTGTGTCCCCTGTGCCTAGAATGGAATCTAGTATGTAGTAAGTGTTCAATAAACTTTTGTGGAAGGAACACAGAGCACAGTGCCCAGCAGAGGGGGCTTTAATATATAGTGACTGAAAGCAAATTAAGAAATTATTCAGAAGAAGGAAGGAAGAAGGACTGGAATTCCAAGGAAATGCTCCCCACCTGCCAACTTCCACCTTGACACTGGATACAAGAATGAAAGAGATTGCACAACCTCGCCCACTTTGGTTCCCTTGCTTTTTCATTCCCTTCCTAGCAAGTTTCCTTTCTGAAAATGCTGACTTTGTCTTGGCTCAACTTAGAGGAAAAGATGCCACAAGAAGGCCCCAGCAAAAAACAAGAGGTCCCTGGCAGAAATGCTCCCTGCATTTGTCGCCGGATAATATCTCTACTGAGGAATCTAACAACGAGGATGCTGACTCCTTCTCTCTATGCTGCTCTTATATTTTCTGCTCTAATAGTGAAGAACCAGTTATTCCTTCTGATATAGAAGCATATTTAACAGAACTTTTACCTAAAAACACTCAAGTACAATTTCCAAATGATAAAAAGTGGAAAGTCCTTACTATAATAACTGGGACAGATGATTCATACCCTTCAAGTCCCATATTAGATTATACTGAAGGAGAAGCTAAACAGGTGAAAGAACTGTGATTATTTTCAAGAAAGCAGAAAGGCCCTCTCAACCTTCTTAGATGTAGATACCATGTAAACAACTAGTTCTCTGTGAAAACAGGATGGGCTGCAGCTGTTACTTTAATCACAGAGACGTTGTAAACAATGTAGCAAGTTTGAATACACACTCCTAATCAAATGGATGTTTATTGATATGATGCAATGGCTAAATTAATCATAAAATAAAATGAAAAAAACTATATTAACAAGTTAAAAGCAAGTAATAGTAATCTCTTTTCTAATTTTTAGTCTTTATACATGTAAAAGTATGTTACATTGCTCTTACAGAAATCATAGCTTAATTAGTAAAGATATTATCAGTAAAGTTTTACAGGCATTCAAGGCTAAGTCTCTGATAACATGGATACCCTCCTTTGATCTTCAACCACTCATGGATGGAGATGTTTCACTTCGTGAGACATTCATGTTCATGCAGGATCATTTAATGTAAAAATAGAATATGACTTAATTAAAGTTACTCTAAATCAAGAAGCTATAAATTCTCTGTAACTGAAAAAAGGGGGAGCTCTCTGATCTCATGTCCAGCTGCCTCTGGAGGAGTGGGGGCTCCCAGGCTTGATAATGTATCAATTAATCTTTGCATTGTAAACTCGTTCCTTTTACCTTAACTGCTCCTTTTAGTAAAAATGTGTTAAAGGTGAATTCTCGTCTTGAGTGCTCTTTAAACTATTGTCTCCCTATTACTCTTAATTGAGTGGAAGGTTACTTGATGAAGCCCAAACCAACTGAATCACAACCTGATTAGGCTCAGACCTTTTCTCACGGAGATTATAGGTTTAAAGTGTGAAGATACAAACTCGTGACACAAGCCCCTACCTCTGCCAGTGCCTGCAGCCCAAGGCCAGCGCCCATGTGAAGGGATGTGGGGAAGGCTGGTACTCAGTACATGTAAGGTTTGTGCAGCAAACGTGTTTTTATCACCAGGAATTGGAGATCTGGGAATAATTGAGTTCAATTATTTTGGTAATTAAGTCCAAAGTAAAAGGAATATTCTAGGCTTCTTGTCTAGTTCAGAGAAATTGATTCCAGCATTAACAGGTTTTAAAAAGAAACATTAAATGTATAGCCTGCTCAATGGACTCTCTGCAAGCCCCCTGGGGGCTGAGCAGCCTTAAAACCAGTCCTTGCATTCACAATCCTGTCTCCCACCTGGGGGCTAGTCTGCCAGGCCCACTCCCCCTCCACAGCCTCTTGCCCACACACTGGGCAAGAAGCAGAGCAGGCCTCAGCCCTGCACAGGTGAATGGCCACCTCCAACCACCAAACTTCTGACCCAGACCTCCTTCCCAGGGTGCTTGTGCAGAGGCCCTCCCAGAGGCCGGGACGAAGGCCCCAGATGCTCACCCCAGCCCTGTTCCCCATGATAGGAAACTGGGGAGGACTTCCATAGCCACCAGGGCAGGCCCGGGGCCAAACGAGGAGCAAGGGAGATTCTATGTGCAGACACGGGCAAAGCTGAGACCTGGCAAAACTGTGACCTGGCAAAACTGTCTAGCATCACTGCAAGAGAGAGAGAGAGAGAGAGAGAGAGAGAGAGAGAGTGTGTGTGTGTGTGTGTGTGTGTGTGTGACTTACAGTGTTTATGAATGGATGACAGTAGCTGTCTAAGTGTGTGTGTGAAATGTGTGGATGAGTGAGACTATGAGTGTATTAAGTGTGGGGTGTGTGAGTGTGCTTGTGAATATATGTGACAATGTGTGTATGAGTGTGTGTTGTCCATGCAGAGGTAAAAGCTGAGAGATCACAGTTGCAGCTGGAGGAGCAGTGGTGATTTCTGGGTGGTGGGATGGAGGGACTTGAATTGTGCCTCTTATATACTCCTGCATTGTTTGAATTTTTCCAACAAGCATGTATAGTTTTTATTACAAATGAATCAAAGTTTTTTTAAAACATTAGACCCCCTCCAGCTGTCCTCTCCTCCTCTCTCCTGCCAGTGTCATCCCAGTCCCTGCATTTCCTGCCTCTCTGGAAGCCCCTTGGCCTGTATCCCTGCTGGTTGGTCTTGAAAGGGAGAGGTTGTGTCCACATTCTTGGCTTTCCATGGCTGCTGAGCCCCAGGGAGCCCCTGGAGTCCATGGCAAGGCTGCTGCTCCATCAGTTTGGAGCAAAACAGGTGCCTACCCCCTAACCCAGGCTGGACCTGCTCACCATGCCCCAGGAAGTCATCAGTGGGCAAGAGGGCTTTTCCAGGGACAGGTTTCCTATCCAGAGACCCTGGCTCCACACCCAAGTTCAGCCACTCTTGTGGAGTCCGGCAGTCCAACTCCTCATTGTCGAACACCTAGAGGAGAGACAGCAGGTGTTGGAGGAAAGAGCTCACCCCTAATGGGGCCCAGGTGGGACTGGGCATGCCAGGGGATGGGGCTGCCCAGGTAGGCTCTTCCCCATAGGAGAGAGTTGCAGGCTGGTGACCAGGGGGCTGAGCCCCTCCTCTGCTGCCCATGGGGATACACAGGATATGGCTCTGTCAAACCCAGGTCCCCTGTCCAGTCCACCCACCCCAAAGCTCAGAGGAGTAGCTAGGGACTCAGAGAGCAAGATGTGGGCTCTCCCCCTACTGCTCCGGCTCATCCAGTTCAGGCCTGAGGGAAGAAGTGTCCCCTGAATTTTCCTGAGCACCTTGCCCAGACTCAGAAATGATGGAGATTCAAGACTGTCAAGAGACAACATTTCATAGGGTGAGGTGTGCCTGGCTTCAGCTCTGCCTCCCTGCAGGGGGACACCAGGCAACAGACAGTCAGGGACCTGGAGAAAGGAGATGGGTAAAAGCAAGAACCAAGCTATGGTCCCTCTTTACCCTCCCCAGACTCATTTTCCCCATCCATACCCCCAAGGGGGCTGCACTGGTACCCTCCACCCCTGGTATCTCACCTTGGTGAGCCCAGAAGCAATGCTTCACCTCCAAGCAGCCCCCACAGTCTTATGCACCCCCCACAGTCTTATGCACCCCTCCACAGTCCAGCTGGGCTGCTTCTAGGTCCCTCAGGTGAGCCAGGGGCAGAGGTCAGATACCCAGGCTTCGCAGTTCCCAGGAAGGAAGCAGATAATCAGTGTTCCAGGGGTGCTGCCCCATCCCTGCCTCAGCCTGGAATGCCCAAGATACCTGGGGTTCTGATTAGTCAGGTGCCCTGTCAGAGAAGAGGTGCTTGTCATTGGCGTGGGATACCCTTTCAGGTCTGACCCCTGAGCTGCAGATGGGGACCCGTGCCCCCCACCCTGCCCATTGGCCAGCCAGGGAAGCCAGGCTCACCTTCAGTGGGAGATAGATGGGGAAGAGTGGGTCGTGGCCCTGTTCAATGGTCTGAGGGTTTTGGGGGTCCGGGTGCCTGGGCATGAGCTCGTTGGAGTTGATGCCCTTGCTGGTGAGCAGCTGCCCGATGTCCAGGCTCAGGTACTGACGCTTCCTCCTGGCCATGGGCAGGGAGGGGATTTCAGGACGGCTCAGCTCCACAGGTTTCAGCAAAGGTCCACAGGGTTGTGCTGGCAGGGGTGTGGCCTAGACCCCTCTGGGCCCTCCTCCCTCTGGGACGCATCAGAAGGTGGTGCTGTGGCCAGGGCTGGTGTCCTGGGCCCCAGCTGCCCTTCTGTCTGCCTTGGCAGTCCCCCTACATTAACCAAAAAGCCACCCTCCCCCATTCCTCAGTAAGGAAAGCGAGTTGTTCCTGCTAAGAGACCAAAGGGTGGGAGATTTTATTTACACACATGGCACAGACCCATCTTACTGGTCTGTGCCACGGGGATTGTCATCCAGTTACCTACAATCAGTCATCCCCTGTGTTGGACCATTGCCGCCTCCAGGAGGCCAGGCCCTCCCCACAGTCCACCCACCTGACACCCAGCTGGTACCTCTCGATCTCAATCTTGCGGGGACACTGGCCCGGAAGCACCTGGAAGGGCACCTGCACCTTGGGCTCATAGGCCTGCAGCGGGAAGTCGGTCTGGGTGAGCAACTGGGTGGTGGCCCCGATGCGCTGCTGCTCCACGAGCTGCTGGAAGTCCTCAGGAACCACAAAGGTTCTGACTGCAGGCAGGGGCAAAGGCAGGGGCTCCAGCAGTCAGGCCTGGGACCCCTCCCACCCCCATATAAGAAGAAACCCCAAGCGGGTACCAAGCATGCACACTTTGAGTCATGGGAAGCTCACAGCCTTGCCTGTGGCCAGGTTCTAATGAGAAGTACTTCCCATAGAAGTAGGAAAAGGGGTGTAGAAATATGCTTTAGGAGGAGCCCTCTTTCCCATGGGCTCAGGATGACCCAGAAATGGCTCCATCTACCTCCTGAGTGGAAGAAAGGTCCAGATAACCTGGTCCTGCTGAACCTATCCTCTGGCCTCACCATTTCCTTGGGAGCAAGAGATAGTGACACTGCAGGAGGGCCCTACCTTCTGGGGTCCCCACAGAGGCCTCCAGAGATTGGGCCCAGGATGGTGCCCGAGGTCCTCTGCTGAAGTCTGCTCTCTCGCCACACTGCCAGGCAGTCAGGAAATCCCACAGCACCAGAAAGGCCCGGCCAAGGAGACAATTTTCAGATCCCTCATCTCCAAAGCCTCCCAGAACCAGAAGCTCCTGGAACCCAGCACTGGCTAAGAAGGAACCTGAGCAAGGAAAGCTGAGCCTGGACCTCCATCACTGCTGAGACCGTGAGCCCTGGTTGGTTTCTCAATCCCTCTGTTGACCCTTAAGGCACAAGAATGGACTTGTGTAGCTGGTGGCCAAGAATCCTGCCTGACACCCTGAGGTGTTTGGGAGCTGCTTTTCCCCATATAGTGGGGCTGGCAGAGCTGCTGACCCTCCCTGCCTTTCCACCATGGGTGGTGGTTTTAACAACTTTCTTGGTCACAAATCCTTGTGAGTCTGTTGCAAACAGTGGACAAGATCCTCAGATAACTACACAAGTGCACATACATGTGATGTTTTCTGTGCCCACTCAGGGGGTTCACAGCCCCATAAGCCCCATATACCCTGAGAGGACTGAGCTTGGACAGTGCCCGCAAGGAGCCAAGCCTTTCCTGATGGTAGAGAGGAGGGGCAGACACCTGGACCAAGGGGCATCGTGGCCTGACTGAAGGGGGCGTCCTGTCGGCTGGAGGAAGAAAGGGGTGAACTTGGCCAAGTGGGAGAGCCCCACCCAATTCCTCACCTCCACTCAGGGCCCTACCCTCTAACAGCTTTTCCTGGCCTCACCTTTATTCTCCCTCTGCCCCTGGGGATTGCCTCACACCCTGCAGATCTGTCACAGTCCTTACCACCCTAGTTGTGCCTCAAGCTTCATCACAGAGCCTGAGGGGAGAGCTCCCTTCCCTCCTTTGGCAAAGGTCTTCTGAGCACCCACCTGTGCCAGGCTCTGTTCTAGGTGCTGGGCCCCAGCGGGGAAAAACTCTGACACAGTCTCGGCTTCCCTTGAGCCCAAGCTCCAGGAGAAGCAGGAAACACACACACAAATGTGTCTACCACGCCCAGCTGGGCAGAGAGAACTGTGGCCCTGGCCCTCGGCAGCCCCAGCTCACCACAGTGCCTCACCACGGCTCTGCTGAGAGTAATGATAAAGCAACGTGGTCTGCCCAGCACTAACTGTGAGCTGGGCTGTGCAAAGCACCTTATCTCTCTCTTTTTTTTTTTCAAACTTAATATTTTTTTATTTAAACTAATTTATGGTTTAAAAAACAAAGAAATTACAGAAAACATTAATCTTACTTTTCACTGTTCTCTATATTAATTTTGGAGGTCATGAGGTTTTATCTTTTCATTTTTTAAATGATGCAAGGCACTTTTCTTTTTTGGGTTTCGCATAGGGGGAAAAAACCAATAGTGCTAAATTGGTATATACTATTTAGAACCATTTTGGACAAAACAAAAACAAAAAAAAACAGGTTCTCAAAAGAACACATAATAAGAAAGCAAAAAAAAAAAGGGAAGTCACTTGATACTTCTAACACTATCCTTTTTGAGGGAGAATCTATACTATAAAGCAAAACATCTTCTTTTGTTCATTAACCTTTTTTTTAATAGAATAAACAAATTAGGAAGGTAATAGGAAAGGAAGCAATAACTTGATCATGTTAAAGTAAGGAAATTGGCTAGTGATGTGATTTAAAGACTATTAATGAAGGACCAAGAAGAGCTTAGAAAAATAAAAGGACAATTTAGGTACTGAATTATACTAAAAAAGAGAAATGTGGCATATTCCTGCTTTTGTTAATGTTTCTGTAAGAGGCTCCATCATAAAACTGAACTGTAAAATTATTTTTAAAATGTAATATATATAATACAAAATGAATTTTTAGCAAACTTTTGTTATAAATTACCCAAATTTTATAAACAAATCCCCCCTAACTTGCATTTTGTTTAAAGTAATAACTTTAAATCATACAAATAAATTTCAAGTATGAAAAGTTCATTATTGCAATAATACCTCTTTGCAAGTCCAAAATTCTTGGTATATAATAAAACTGTAAAATGCAAAATAAAAAGAAAAACAAAAAGGAATATAACCATCAGTGCCGTCTATTGCAGAAGTCCAACATCTTAAAATGTTGCTCAACAAGTTGCAGAGAAACATGTCTGGAAGTAACATTTAATTGAAAAGAAACTACTTTTTTTTTAATACCATTTTACATTATTATTGTCTCTAGTATTTTCTCCTTCCCAAATAGAAATTCAATTTATATCTTCTATAATGGTTGCTCTTGAGTCAGCCATTCTTTGCAGTCGCCATTTGCATGTTTCCAAAATCATCATCTTCTTCATGTGTTCTCTTCAACCCGCCTGTGGTCCCAGAATGGACAGATAATGACCTTTCTATCTGTAGTGGTGACATCATCTGTATTGTTAATTTTGCTAGGTAGATGGCTTCATATTCCTGAAGTTGATGGACAAATCCAGCATTAGGATTAATACAAAATCTTCTTTCTTGAACATAAGCAAATGCATCTCTGTACTTCATTCCAAATGTTTCCATAATGTGTGCAATAACAAAGGCAGCACTCCTGGAGAACCTCTGCATTTCCATGGACAAGAACTTTTCCTCCCGTTTGTAAGCTCCCATAAATAAACTCTTTAGTCATGGGGCAAAACACATTATATTTTCAACTGGATTATCTGCAACATGCAAGACTAAATATCTTGCTTTTCACAGCAGAAGAATATGGGCCTAAAAACAATCCAGGTAAAATTTCCTGCATCTCTCGTCTCATAGGATAGGTCCATTCCTCAGCAACCTCTTTGCACTGTGGGAGGATGGGGAACTCCAGCTTCACGTCCTCCATGGTCCTGGCCCGTGGGCCAGTGGGTGGGGTGGGAGGGCAAGTTACCTGGCTGGCTGACCCTCAGAGCTGGCAGTGGCGGCGCAAGGGAGAATGGGTGGACCAGTGGATCGGAGGACTGGCGGGCAGGTGGCAGGCTTACAGTGAACACGTACAATCTAAAGGATCCCAGTGGCAGTGACAGCGAGGAAGAGGAGGATTGGATAGCTTGTACCCAGCCGCCATGCTGCCACCGTCTCCCACCCCCAGTGTCTCCGCACCCTCAGGCCGCCCAGGCTCCACCACCACACCTTATCTCTTATCTCCATTCTACAGTTGAGGAAACTGGGACCCTCAGCTGAGAAGAGACCATCTCCCTGAGACCAGAGCCTCCTGTTTTTAAACACTCGCTAGGACCCACCAAGCCAGCCTTCCCGGGCACTGACCTTTTGGAGTGAATTTGTCAAGGTCAGCCTGCCGCAGTAGGTCCTGTTGCACCTGGGGGCCACAGCACACTTCCTGAAACCAAACCCCAGAGGCCTGAGTGGGCGTGGGCATCACAGAGAAGGTCAGGATCTGGGAGGGACACCAAGGCCATGTGCCTTCCCTGAGGTCCACCAGGGAGCACCCCAGGAGCACAGATTGGGGCAGGGGGCGGAACCCCTGAGTTCCCACAATGCCTCATTCAAAGACTACACAGTGGGCAATGAGAGGCTGGGGCTACCTGGGACATCCTGGTCCCACCCTATTCTGGTCCAACACAGCCCTCCTCCTCACCCTGAGGACACTCCCAATGTGTGTCCAGGTCTGAGCCATGACAGAGAAGTGAGGCAAGGCCAGGAGGTGTCTCCGTGTGTCCCCCCTCCTGAGAGCCCCTGTGGCATCCCTGGAGTAGTGGGTGTCAGTGGATCCTCGCCCTGCCTGCTGTCTCGCTTGGCCTACTCCTCCACCCCAGACCTTCTGAAGGCTGCTCAGGATCACAATGGCTCTGTGCACACTCCCCTAGCTTTCCCTCCCCAGCCTCCCCCTGCCCCCAGCCTCATTTTTAAACTCTCCTCTCACATTCCACCCTCCTTCTTGACATGGGCCCTGCCCATTTTCAGGGCCCCACACAAACCTAGCCTCTGTACCTGCTGTTCCCTGCCTGGAGCACTACCCCCAGCCCCTATCTTTCTCAGTAAATGTCCACCCGTCTCTTAGATCTCATCCAAAGATCCCTTCCCAACCAGAACTGGGGCAGGGCTCCCCCTCAAAACCATTGCCCCACCCTTGCTATGTCCCCACTGCTCAGTCCAGGGCATGGTTGGCAGTAGGTGCTCAGTAATGAATTGTTGAATGGATGAATAGACAGATGGATGGTCAGATGGGCAGACTAACAGAAGACAGATGACAGATGGATAGACAGATGGAAGACTAAATGAATGGATATATGGGTGTATGGGTGGATGGATGGAGGGATGGACATATGGAGTCTTCAGGCTTGGTAGGGGGCAGCTGCCACACTCACCCCAAGGTGATCCAAGGTTCCAGGGCTGAGGATATCAGAATAGAACCCACGCTGCTTCATTACCGGGTACTTCTTATCAGTGTCTGTCAGGGGTGACTTCCGGGGCCCCAAGTCTGAGATCAAGGATGGGGCCATGGGCATAGGTAAAGATGGGGGCTCAGGGTCAGGATCCGGAGGAGGCTTCTCCAATCTAAACTCTGGTCCCAGGAGAATCTGCCCCAGGTTGCACTGTAGTCCATGGTAATTCCTCCCCAGCCTGCATTCTTGGCTTGCAGAACCACTTCCCAGGCTGCACTGTGGGTCCTGAGAGGCAGTTTCTGGGCTGTCATCTGCTTCGTCAGGCTTCTCCATGTTGCTTCTCAGGGTGATGCCCCAGACAGAGCTCCTAAGAGAAGATACCAGCAATCACTCGGCCCTTGCCAGCTTCTACCTCAGCCCCCTTGAGGAGCACCATGACACAGGGATGCTAGTCTGCCACTCCCCAACAAGCCCCAACATACCACCCATGGATAACAGAAGAGGGGATGGACAGACACGTTCCAAGAGAGCTCCCACCAGGAGAGTGGGGCCTCTCCTGGATGCTGCATGTAGGAAGCAAGCGCCCACACAGTTAGGGGCTGAGTAAGGAGGATGCAGACCTCCTGTCACAGACCCAGAGGTGACAGCAGCCTCTACCTGGGGATGAGTGTGGCTGGCAGGAGGGAGAAGGACATGATTCCCAGCAAGGCCCCTGCCAGCCGCTCTAGGCACTCTCCCTCATTTGTGTGAGGGAGCCAGCCAGTAACATGGCAGGGGTGGCCTTGCCTGGCAAGGTTTTGGGAATGGTGAATGATGTTGGGGGCTTTCACCTATCATTTCATTTAAACCTCTGAGGTAGGAACTGAGATGCATTTCTCAGAGGCAGGGCTCAGAGATGTTAAGTGACTTTCCCAAGGTCACGCAGACAGCAAGAGGCAGAGTTGGAATTGAAATCCAAGTTCTCTTTTCTCCCATCAGATCACCTGGGAGCCCTGTTGACTTTAGCAAGGGGAGGTTCCAGGTTGGATTTACTACTTTTAACATCACATTGACTCAACTACCCACCAGACCCTGCGCTGGACAGACACAGATGAACAGGGAAATTTGATCCTCACAAGAGGGACTACTATTATGGCCCCTCTACAAACAAGGAAACAAAAGCCCAGAGAAATGAAGTAAGTTGCAAAGGCCATATAGCCAAGAACTGGCAGAACCAGAAGGGAACTAGGTTCTCCACCTTTGGCTGATCTGAAGGTCCATGTTCCCAGTATCACAATACTGAATCTCAAAAATGAGAAGCCCTCAGATTCTGCAGGGTGGGTGCTTGGAGAACAAGCAGGAAGGCTTCTAAGCCACCCAAACTTCTTTATCTGCTTTCCATACCAGGTTCCTATGTAAGGTCTCATTTGACAAATGGATCTGTGGCTTTAAGGGAGTTTGCAAGTCCATGCCCTTGTTGATAAATAATATTGTGGGTGGTAATAAGTCCAATAGGCTGTGGTTCTCTCCACCTTTCTGGAGCACTCACCTGATATGAAACCCCCACCCCCACTGTTCCCACAGCTGTCTGAGGCTCCTCTCTACAATGCACATCACCTTATATTATAATCATATGTGCACATCTGTCTCCCCTGTCAGGATGGGCATGAGGACTGCAAATTCAGGAGTTTTCGAGGAACACTGGTCTCTGGAACCTAAGCACTGGACTGGCAGGCACTTGGCACACAGTAGATACCTCAAAAGTGTTTGCAAATGATTTGTGAGTGAATGAATGAATGAATGAGGTGAGTAAAGGAAGGAATGAAATTGATCTCTGGGAACTCTAGGAGATAGGGGCCACAGCACCCTCCCAATTTATGATGGGAACACTGAGGAATAAGGAGACATGATGTGGTCGGGATCACAGGAGAGACTGGGTGGCTAGTGCCCAGAACCTGCTCCTTTCCTGAATGAGCTTTCCACAGAGGGGCAGTGGGGCTAGGGCCCCGAAACACCGTCTGGTAGGTTTTTCTGAAAGGTCATGTAAACACCGTCTGGTAGTATTTTCTGAAAGGTCATGTAAAAGGGCGTCCCCTCCTTTCCCACTGGCTAAGGCTCCGACGCTCCCCCTGCGCGGGAGTGACCAGCCTGATTCACCGAGACCCGTAGGTGGAGACAGGGAGCTAGGGCCGGGAGGACGACCTTCTCTCCGCCCGCCCGCCTTCTGCGCCTTCTCGAGGTCTCCCTGTCCGCTCTCGTACCCCCAGCCCTCGGCACCACTAACCTACCGGTTCCAAGGCGCAAGCGGCCTGTGGGGTCCGAGCTCAGCGGCCGCGGTCTCCAGGGAAGGACGCAAGGCTCGTCGCTAAGGGGCGGGACCATCCGGCACGGCCGGGGCGGAGCTTCCGTCCGAGCCCTCCCAGGGCTGCTCTCCCCCAACGGCGCCTCCCGCCCGGAACTCGCTGCTTCCCGGCACCTCCCACCGGCCTGGGGAGCGCACCTGCCTCCCCCTCTGCCCCTCGCTGGCTGAGGGTTTGGGACTGCGCCGGAAGGGTGTCAGCCCTGTGGGCTCTCGAATCTCTGCTCCATTACCATCTCCTCTCCTGGACCCTGTTAGCGTAAAAAGACACAAAACAGCCAAATTCAGTGCAAGAACCTTTATTGAATCCTGGATTGCTGCCTTTTTTTTTTTTTTTGATGCTAGATAATTAGCCATTAGGGAAATGCAAATTAAAACCACAATAAGATACCACTTCACACCTACAATGATGGCCATTATTTAAAAAACAGAAAATAACGAGGGTTGAGAGGGTGCGGAGAAATCGGAACTCTGTAGTACATTGTTGGTGGGAATACAAAGTGGTGCAGCCACTATGGAAAGTAATATGGTGTTTCCTAAAAAAGTTAAATACAAAATTACCATTTGACCTGGTAATCCCACTTCTAGGTATATACCCAAAGAAAATGAAAACAGGGTCACAGACAGTTGTACACCGATGTTTATAGCAGTATTATTTACAACAGCCAAAAGGTGGAAACAAGCCAAGTGTCCAACAAATTAATGGTTAAACAAAATATGGTACATAAACACAATGGCATATTGTTCAGCCATAAGAAAATAGTATAAGAATGTCCTTTCATGGAGCAGCCTGGAAGGACCCTGAAAACATGCTCAGTGAAACAAGCAAGATACATAAGAACAAAGATTGCATGACATCACATTTAAGAGATGAATAGAAATAGCAAATTTGCAGGGATACAAAGCAGAGTAGAGGTGGCCAGGTAAGGGGGATATGAGGGAAGGAGGAGGATTTGGATACTCACCAAAAGCAAAAAAAAAAAAGGTATGTAGATTATTTGGGGAGAATGAATGATTGGGGAAATTTATTAAATGATAATTCATGTTTAAGCCATCTCTGCTGGACAGATGGTCAGGTCACTGTGGAAAAGGTCCGTTCTCTGGAGGACCGACACACACACACACACACACACACACACACACACACACACACACACAGGTGCTTAAGCCAGCTGTACTCTAGCTCTCCCATCTCAGACCTGGGCAGTGGATGCGCCTGCCCCACTCCCTCCCTGGTGCAGGTCCTACCCTCTGAAGCCCCCATCTGCTCCAAAGGCTTTGATCCTCCCACACTGCCCTGGATTTGGATTGTTAATTTTCTTAGTTGTGATGATGGTTTGGGGGTTATGTCCTTGTCATAGTTGCTGTAAGCTGAAGGAGAAACGTCAGAATGTCTGCAGAGATTTTCTAACGAATAGTTCAGCAAAAATTATATATAGTTAAGTAGAGATTAAAAAGAGAGGCAGGAGATAAAGCAAAAGCACCTGGTTTAGCAGTTAGGGAATCAGAAGGTTTGCAGATGTTGACTTTACCAGTCTTTCAAATTTTCTGTAAGAGAAAGAAATGGGATTATAAAGCAAAGAAAAAAATCACTCCGCCCTAATCTGAGGACCCCTGTCTAGAGCATTCACTGAATTGGCCCCTTTTCACAGATGGGGAAACCGAGGCTCGATGAAGGGGCATGCTTTGCCCACTGTCTCAAAACAGGTTAGTTTTGGGGAGGTAATAGGACCTGCTGCTCATTACACATATGTCCAACTTTAGGTGACCTTTTAGTAGAGCTGCCTTGCTTGCTACCAGGCCTGTCCTCATCACAAAATGTCGAGGGGGAGAGGCAGAGAAACAAGAGCCTGAGGAACCCAGAGGCAGAGTGTAACCATTGTCTGGAGACAGTGATTCAACTTTTGCACAAGCTTGTGCTTCCTCTGCCTGGGACAGTTAGTTCTCCAGCAACTCCTACTCCTGGCAAGCTCCTATTCATCCTTCAAGATCCTCTGCTGATGCAAACTTTCCTAAGCCTGAACTGTGGTTTTATTTGCTTTTCTTGTTGGTATTTGCACAGAAAGTACTACTCAGTGATAATTGCTGAAGGAAGGGAAAGAGCATGAAGGGGATCTGAGGCAAGAATGGCCACAGCTCTGTGAGGGGACAGAGAGCCCCCAAAGCTCTGTTTAGGGCAGCCTGGCTCCTCTGTGGGGCTGGGAATGGGCTGTATACCCCACATGGCCTGTGGAGAGGCACTTCTTCCTCACTTTTGCCTGGCACTTCCCACACTGGGTACAGTTGTCCAAAAAGCTGGTGTACCCATTGGAGTTGCCGCAGCAACATCAGCCCATGGTGGGACGTCAAGGAGAGGGGCAGAGTGCTAATCCTGGAAAGTTGCTAAGGCAACACAGTCGACTGTCGACATCACAGGGGCCACAGCTGCTGGACAGATGGACAGGTCATTGTGGAATAGTTTGCTCTCAGGAGGCCCAGCTCACACACACACACACACACACACACACACACACACACACACATCACTGCAACTCCACCTCATCCCTCTTTAGAGGTGGGTCAGGGATGTACCTGTTCCCTGTTCCCCTAGGTCTCAGGTACCCACCCTCTAATTCCTCCATCTGCTCCAAAGGTCCAGCATGGGTTCAGGCTCTGATTCACCTGCCCTGCCCTGCCCTGGAGGCTGCCATTCCTCCTGTCTCTCTGGAGTTTTGAACAAGGGTTGAATAGCATCCCTTCCCCTTCTCTGGTGGGAGGGCAGTCTTATAGCCTGTGTGAGCTGGAAAGGGAGCTGCAGAAACCATCAGGCCAGTCTTGCTCTTATTTAAATGGGGGGACTGGGCTCCTGCTAGGGTAGGGTAGCCACTCAGGCACAGAGTGAGGAGGGTGCCCGTCTCTTGCTTGGAGCCTCTCTTGCTGAGGGGGACTCTGGGGGCCTGGGAGCTCAGGGCCTGGGGCAGGCAGGCTGCTCAGGTGCCCTGGTACAGGCCCAGACCCTTTGGGCAGAAAGGGGTCTCAGGGCCTGGCAGGCCTGGGCTCCCTCCATCCCTGTGCATTCCTGCAGGCAGCGCCAGTGCAGGGAGTAATGCTTCACTGGCTGCGGAGATGAAAGCCTGGAATGAATGGGCAGCAGTAGGGATGGCGCAGATGTGCCCTTCATGTGGCCAGCCAGCCAGAACCGAGGGCGACAGGCTTCCAGAGGGGGTGGCTGGAGCCGCCCCCACCTGCCCCTAGCTGGCCTCTCGGGCCCCCAGGATAGCCCTCTTGTTGGCTAAGCCAGGGTCTCTGAGCTGCTGCTCATGCTCATGCATGAGAGGCGTCAGGGAGGGGGCTGGGCAAGGGCCAGAATTCTGCCCCACCCACCAGGCCTACCCCGACCCTTACTTTCCCTGCCATGGTCAATCAGCCTCAGCAGTTCTGACCAGTACCTTCTTTGAGGAATAAATGGAAACAAATTAATGCTCCCTTGAGTCACATGATCATCTTGACAGACAAGACCTTGAGAGCCCAGAATTTGGGAAGGAGGAATAGAAAAGATTCCCTGTGAAGCTGGAGGTCTGGAGACCACTGGCTCAGGAATGGACAGTCCTAAAAGCCCTGCCCCCAGCCCAGTCCCCAGCCCAAACCCTTTACCATCTTTACTCCTGTGGAGCCTTCCCACTGGCATCTCCTTCTTTCTGTCTTCCTTCCAGTTTTTCTGTTCCTAGCTCAGGCCACACCTCCTCAGGAAGCCCACCCTGATTGCCTCAGCCCACAGAACACACTCACACTCACCTCAGGGGACAAGAACAATGGTCTGTAACACTTTGTAGGAGTCATGTGATGCTTACTGCTGTGTCCCCCAACTCAAGATGGGCTTGAGCAGCAGGGATCAGGGGATGCTGCTTTTCCCAGCAGCACTGCAAGTCCAGCAGTCCAGGAAGGACCCTTAGGTACTGACTGGGAGACAGAGCAGTCCATGGCATCCTTGAAGATGGTGGCCACTGACACCAGCCCAGCTGCACATGACCAGACCCTTGCATCTCAGCCCACTTCCCTCTGATCTGCAACCCTAGACAGCACTCAGGGAAAGGGTCTGGGAGGCTGAGGCTCTGCTCCCCAGGGGCAGCAGCTGGGTAAAGATCTCCCCTGACCTCCAAACTGCCAGGCTGAAGCTCCCAGTGATACCTGAGACAGTGACATCTCTCCCAGGACATTTCCAGTGGGGCCTAGGGAGCTCCACAGGAAGCAGTTGATGATAATTAAACTCTTGGATCTGGAGCTCTGAGCACCTGCAATTTCCCCTTGGCCCCAAGGAGCTTTCATGCACCAGGCAAGCAGCAGGTGAGCAGCAGCTGAATGTCTCTTGGGAGAGCAGGTGACTCCAGCATGGGCATGTGACCCACCAGTCACCCCCCCACCCCTGCCCCAACCTTCCAGGAGCCCAGGTGTGCTGGTGTAATATATTGTGTCCCCCAAACACCATTATCTTTGATGTAATCTTGTGTGGGCAGATGTTATCAGTGTTGATTAGACTGTAATTCTTTGAGTGTTTCTTTGGAATGTGCCCCCACCCAGCTGTGGGTGATGACTCTGACTGGATGATTTCCATGGAGGTGTTGCTCCGCCCATTCAGGGTGGGTCTAAGTTGATCAGTGGAGCCATATAAATGAGCTGACATAACAGAAGGAACTCAGTGCAGCTGTGAGTGACGTTTTGAAGAGGAGCTACAGCTAAGAGGGACACTTTGAAGAAAGCACAGGAGCTGCAGATGAGAGACAGTTTGAAGATGGCTGTTGAAAGCAGACTTATGCTCCGGAGAAGCTGAGAGAGGACAAATACCCCAAGCGCAACTAAGAGTGACATTTTTGAGGAACTACAGCCTAGAGAGGAATATCCTGGGAGAAAGCCATTTTGAAACCAGAACTTTGGAGCAGATGCCAGCCACGTGCCCTCCCAGCTAACAGAGGTTTTCCGGACACCTTGGCCATCCTCCAGTGAAGGTACCTGATTGCTTTGATGTGTTACCTTGGACACTTTATGGCCTGTAAGAAAAGGAAAAGTTTAGCTTTCACATAAAGACAGCATGGAATAAAAATGGAGGCAGAGCCGGCTTAAACAAGCCCTGTGGTAAAGGGAAGAAGAGAGAACTTGCGCCATCAGAGGTGGGAACTCCCAGCAGGAAGTTTAAACTAAATGAAGTCTCTCGGATAGGTTGATCAATTCAAAATCTCAATGATTAGCCAGTTGGCTCTCTCGGATAGGCTGTACAAGTTAAAAACTCAGAGATGGGCTAGTTAGTTCTTTCAGATAGGCTGTAACCTCTGTAGTACCCAGCCAATAGGGAAACAGGGGAGGGACTTGCGCATCAGGAGTAGGGGGTTAAAAGGTCGCCATTCTCTTCCTCCGGCACACCAGCCTACCACGTGTTCGGCTGTGTGCGCTTTCTTGCAAGATCGTAAATAAATTCTTTTCTCCTCCAGAACTGAGTGAGCATTTATTCCCTTACAGGTACCGCTCTATTTCTCACATGGCGTTAAGACTGTAACTGTGGAACCAAATAAACCCCCTTTTATAAAAGCCGATCTATTTCTGGTGTTTTGCATTCTGGCAGCATTAGCAAACTAGAACACCAGGCCTCCCACCCACCTCTCCTTTCAGGACTGGCTTCTTTGGGGATCAGGCACTGCCATCCTGACCTTTCACCGACCCTGGAAAGGGCTGTGGATAGGGACAGGAAGCCTAGGTTCTGTCACACACTTGCTGGACAAGTCCCTTCCCTTGCTAGGTCTCAGTTTTTTCATCTGCATAGTGGGAACATAAACCTTGGCCAGCCCCACACTGGGGTCACCTGTGCAGGGTGGTCTGAAGGACATCAGGGCAGTTTCCCTGCCCTAAGTCCCTCCATCCCTGGCAAAAGCATGCCCTTGCCAGATCCCTGGGACACAGAGTATAAGAAACTCCCAACAACTCTGTCATGATGGATTTTCCTCATTACCAGAGAGTTGAGCAGCTGTCCTCCCCTCCTGCCTTCCAAACAGCTTGCCTGCTTTGGCCTGGGGTGGTAGTGATGAGATTTGGGGTTCTAGGAGCTGATAGTCTCTTGGCAACCTACCCCCACCACACTCCCAGTAGCAAACAGAGGTCCCAAAATGGGAGGGGCCTCATCCAAGGTTGCTGCAGAGTGGATGGGAACCTGGGCTGCCTGCAGCTAGCCTGGGGGCCCCGCAAGGTGTCATAAGCCACTAGAATACAGGCCACAAGACAAAGCCCAGTTGTCGTGGGAATCCCACCTCCTCCATGAAGTGAGGGGCTGGCTGCCGTGGCCTCCCATTCCTTCTCCCCCCTTGTTCTTCTTTATTTCCCCAATTGGTGGGTGAGGCTGGGAACAGGGGGGAGGGGTCTGCCTAATAGACCACAGACTTTAGTAGTTCCCGGGGCCTCAGTTACCACTTTGTAGAAGGAATGAACAGTCAGATGACCAGGGGCTCCCAGGCCTTCTTCCAGCAGCACCCACTCCTCCTGCGGGGATCCCTGCCCTGGTGTCCTCATCTCGCCCAAAACTCCTAACAGGTTTCTTAAGACCCCAGCACTGACGGAACATCATCCTTCTGCTCAGTTCCTTTGCTGCTTTTGAGGGGCCTCCAGGAAATGCCATCTCCATTCCCAAGCAGTGACTCTAAGAGTGCAAGAGTAGGTTCAGCTACCTCTATTGTAAGTCTTAAAATTGGGTAGAGCACGATACTAGTGGTGAATAAGGTGGGGGGTGGGGGGAGGTATGGGATGTTTGGGGTTTTCTTGTTTCTTTTTCTTTCTTTTTCCTAGATTAATGCAAATGTTCTGGAGATGATTGTGGTGATGAATGCACAACTATGTGATGACACTGTGAGCCATTGATTGTGTACTTTGGGTGGATTGTATGGCATGTAAATATATCTCAATAAAATTACATTAAAAAAAAGGAGCAGGTTCAGGTCTCTGTGTGTTCTGACAGGGGATGCCCTGGAAGCATGGACCCAAGACACCCTGTTTCTCTCTTCCTTTCCCAACCTGACGGTCTGCCCTGACGCAGTTGTGGGGACATCCTGGCGTCAGATAGTCAGACTCCAGAAAAAAGAATCTAACAAATAGAAGGAATGTCTAATCCAGGGGCCCTGTTGCTTATCCTGTAGATACCAGATGCGCCATAAACTAAGGGTTGAAGGCTGTTTTAGAAATCCCAGTCACAGTGGCTCCTAGACCCCAGGGGGCAGACGAGGCAAGACCAGATAAACAAGCCAAAAGGCCTACTTCCTCCACATAGATAATACAGTGCATGTCAAAGAAGAGGAGTATGTTAAAACCCCAGTAACCAGTCAGCAGAAACTGATAAGCACTCACCCAATCGAGGCCCAGAACACACTCAGCAGGACCCTTCCCCCCAATACCCAATGTGGGTTTTTCCTTTAAAAAATGCTGCTCTCAGAAAGAGGGCTGGAGCCATTTTTCCTTTCTTTCTTTTCTGATTGCTCCCACCTGCTTTATTCTGCTTTCTTCCTCTAATAAACCTTAAACTCTCTATTTAAACCATGACTCGCTGTGTTGTGTGGATTCTTGAACAGCTCTGGACCTAACACAGATCTCCTTCTAAGAAGAGAGAAACTGACCTGTGGAAGCCCTGAGGGCAGAATGGTCGCTCCAATTTTACAGTGGTAGAGGCTGAGGCCCTGAAATAGAAGCCTTGTCCTGGGCACGCATGCTGTTGGTCAGAGAGAGCTGCTTGGCTGCTGGACCCTCTGCCCCTGCCCGGTGTCCCCCTGTGCTACAACTCCTGGCTCCACAGCTCATTTTGGATGGCACTCTGAGCTGGCAGCTGGTCCTGGAGATGGGCAGGGAGTGCCTTCAGGAGGGTGCCTGGGCCTGGGAGCAGGTGTGGTGGGGGGCAGCAGGTGCAGGATAATGGGGCCACAGGGGGAGGCCCAGGAAGCAGGTGCTGCTGGTGGAGGGGGTGAGGTTGTCATTGTGTGCCTGACTCTGGTGGGCCTGGTGCAGGAGGGGATTCCCAGTGAGCCCCTGGGCCATCCTGGCTCATGCTCAGAGGTAGTCCGGATGCCTGGGCACAGGCACACAGCCAGACCCCTCCCCTGGGTCTCAGCAGCCCTGCCGGGTTGCCATGACAACGAGCACTTTCATCCCTGTCCCTTTGTCTGGTCATGGTCTAGCTTTTGTGACCAGCCATAATTGTGAGGGACAGTTGGGGGGGTTTTGCTCCAGGACATACTCAGCTGGGATGGAGATGTGGTCTCAAGGCAAAGGGGGGCTGGAGGGAGGGCTCAAGAAAACTGGAGATGCAAGAAGCCTGGGCTTTGCTGGCCATCGACCCCCCACTGCCTCCTCTCCTGGCTGCTGGCCACAACTTCAGAGCTGGCCTGTGGGCCTGGGAGTGACCCGGGCCCCAGGCCCTCCTGCCCCTCTCTGGGCCTCATTTTCCCATCCAGGAGTGGACCTGGGGACGATCCTGCTCCCCTCATGCACTGTGGCTCTGGGACATGGGAAAACATGTGCCATAGCATTAGGTGCTTGTACAACTGGGAGAAACTGAGGCACAGAGAAAAGCTGAGCCTTGGCCTGCATCATGCCCACAGTGAACAGGTGCCAGATCCAGAATTGCTGGGGTCCCGGGACCTCCAGGCATCATCAGGCCCCCCAGTAAAACAGTAAATGGAGCCCCACAGTGTTCTGTCCTGCTGACACCCCTACAGGGAGGAGCCCACTGCTGACTTGTGGCAGAGGTGGGAGGAAGCTGGTGGTGGCCCACCCCTGTCCCATCCTAACCCAGGTTCTACTAGCTACGTGGCTTTGGGGGAGTCTCTTCTCTCAGAGCCCCAGCAGGATCACAGTGAAGTAAGTCCTACTCTGCATAATACCGGTGTCACGGGTTCATCTCTTTACACCTCAAATCTATGATCTCCGTTAGAAAAGGAATAAGTCTAATCAGGTCATGATTCAATGGGTTTGGGCTTCATCAAGTCACCTCCCACTCAATTAAGAGTATAGGGACAGGCAGGAGTTTAAAAGTAAAGAGCTACTCAAGACAAGAATTTACCTTTAACACATTTTTACTAAAAGGAGCAGTTAAGGTAAAAGGAACAAGTTTACAATGTAAAAATTAATTGATACATGACCAAGACTGGAAGCCCCCACTCCTCCAAAGGCAGCTGGACATGAGATCAGAGAGCTCCCCCTTGTTTCAGTTATAGAGAATTTGTAGCATCTCGATTTAGAGTAACTTTAAGCTATATTTTATTTTTACATTAAACGATGCTTTATGAACACAAATATCTCACAAAGCAAAGCATCTCAATCCATGAGTGGCCGAAGATCAAAGGAGGGTATCCACATTATCAGAGACTTAGCTTTGAATGCCTATAAAATCTCTACTGATCATATTTTTACTAATTAAGCTATGATTTCTGTAAGAGCAATATAACATACTTTTACTTGTATAAAAATTAGAAAACAGACTACTGTTACTTGTCTCTAACTTGTTAATATAGTTTTTCACTTTAATTTATGATTAGTTTAGCCATTACATCGTGTTGATAAACATATATTTGATTAGGACTGTATTCCACCTTGCTACATTATTTATGACTTATTTATGATTAAAGTAACAGCTGCAGCTCCATCCTGCTTTCACAGAGGACCAGGTGATTACATGTTATCTATATCTGAGAAGGTTTAGAGGACCTTTTTGGTTTTTTTTTTAAATATTCACAGCTTTTTTAACTATTTAGCTTCTCCTTCAGTATAATTTTCTATTATGGGACTTGAAGGGTATGAAACATCTGTCTCAGTTATTATAGAAAGGCCTTTCTACTTTTCATCATTTGGAAATTGTACTTGAGTATTTTTAGGTAAAAGTTCTGTTAAATATGCTTCTATATCAGAAAGAATAACTAGTTTTTCACTATCAGAACAGAAAACATCAGGTGGTGTATGAGAGCAGCATGGAGAGAAGGAATCAGCCTTCTCATTATCAGATTCTTCAATAGAGATATCATCCTGTGATACCGGCTCCCTGTAGACCCCTAGAAGAACCCCACACTGCCTTCTCTCCCAGCATCACCCTGGCCCACCCAGGAGTTGTCATTCCCTAAATAGCCACCTGCCTTGTTGCTCTGGGCACCTGTGGGTCCCTCCACCTGGGGTGCAGTCTCCCTCAGAAGGAATCAGAAGGTCCTGGGTCTCCAGGAGTCAGAGAGAATGCTCATGGATGTCCCTTCTAAGTCTAAAGCATTCCCCTTGAGATAAGCTCCGATTTTCAATAGGGGAACCCTGAACAGAAGCAGAGACTCTGGGGAAAGGGCCAGTTTTGCTGCCATGGAAGGAGAGTAAGTAGCAGGACACCTTTCGAGGCTAGGCTGCCTTATCATTTGTCCTTCCTCCTTGGGCTGGCTCTTCTGACCTTTGAGGGGAACCAGAGGGTCCCTCAAGCCCCCTGCCCCAGATTCACTACCTGCAGTCTCCTGGGGGGAATCTGGACACCATGTGTGTTTGAAGTGAGCTTCTGTAGGTCCACAACACCTCCAAGGGGTCCAGGGGTCTGAAGCTCCACAGATCCCCCCAGATCCACAGGTTCAAGGCAGACCACCAAGGCTGACTCACAGCCAGGACAGGGTCTGACAATACACACCAGAGATGCCTCAAAGCAGACAGCTCAGTCCAGGTGGGTCCATGCCCTCCCTTCTCAGCCACTACTGGTTCCCTTGAATGAGAGACTTGAGGAGCAGAGGGACCAGCTGAGGCTGCAGCTGGCTCTGCTCCTCTGGCTCAAGTCAATGCTGAGCAGAGAATCGTTTCAACATCAGCAGGGGCAGGGCCCACATCTTGATGTGGTTTTGTCACCCCAAGGATTTACCACTTCATCTTACCCGTGAACATCTCCCTCTGGGATTAGCTCTGTGTCTGCACTGGGTGCAAGGGGGAGTGGCAGCAGGATCTCCTACCTAAGGCCAGCAGGTGGGTGCTGGGGCCCCAGATGTGGCTGCACCCCTCGAAGAGAACAGTGTCCTCTCTGTAGCCATTCACCGTCATTATGGTTTAATACCCAATTGCTGAGAAATGACCACATGCCATGAAGTTTATACACATCATGCCATTTAACCCTCACACCAGCCCTAGTAGGTGGTGGTTATTATCTTTTCCCACTTTATAGGTGAGGACAATGAGACTCAGAGAGGTTAAGCTATTTGGGGAAAGGGTATTAGCAAACCTGCCTGGGCAGGGCAGGGCAGGGTAGGGGGCAGAGCTGGAGTTACTTAGGTAGAAGATAGTACATGGCAGATTTGAGCTCAGATTTTTATACTGGTCCAAGCCAAGGGACTAGGCTGCCCAGTAGCAGGAAGCTCCCCATCCTAGGAGGCAGGCAAGGTGAAGCTTGTTGGGTACCTGTCACTCAGGCACGAGAATGGAACTGGAGTGCCTGTCCAGAGCATGTGAGACTCTAAGGTGTCACTCCCGGCCCTACCTCAGCCCCAGAGGTGGCAGAGAGGGCAGCCACTCCCAGGGAGGATTGAAATATAGAGGGAGGTACCCCCTGTCCACAACTATCCCCCTTTAGTCCTGCCTCCAGGGGAGGGGGGCTTCAACTCTCTGAGTTGTCTCTCTTAGAAATTTCACAGGGGCAGGGACAGGGCACAGGTGGGAACCCAAGCCTCTGACCTCAAAATTTTCATCTTAGGCACTTCACTTGCCTCACCCTAGTCCTGGCCCTGTGGGGATGTCTCAGAGGACCACCCCACTCCCAAAACCACTCCCTGGGGCCCTGGCAGCCTCCTCCTTCCTTACCCCTTATACCCAACCAGTGCACTAAGTCCCATCAGCTCTACTAAATATCCCTCAAATCCATCCACTCCTCTCCTAATCCACATGACTTTTGTCTCCTCTTCCTTGGCCTTCCAGGCTCCAGCCTCTGCACTTAAGCTTTTCTGTGCCTGGAACATCCTGCCCTCCCCCTCCCCAGACCACATTTACTGCAGCTCAGACATCTTTCCTCCCAGGTCAGGTTAAGCACCCTGTGCTCCCATAGCCATGGCAAAACAGGGTAGCAAGAGCTATTGACAAGTCTGTCTCTTCGGAAAGACTGGAGGTGCCACTAGCAGGATCCGACCATCTCACTCAGCTCTGCTGCCTGGCATGGGGTAGATGCTCAGTGAACGACAGCCAAGTGAATGAATGAATGAATGAATAAGTGACCAGGGTGGGGACAGCTGACATATACAGGCAGGGGCCCCAGGATCAGCTTGGTCCAGAAGCCACAGCAATTCTCACAGGAAGTGGTTTTAGGGAGACTGAAGGGGCCAGCAGTTACCCCACAGAGACACATGGCAGTGTGTGGTCTCCACTACAAAGGGAGGGTGGCTCTAAGAGACTCACACCTGCCAGGAAGGGACAGGAACTAGGGATTCAAATCAAACGGATGGAGTGATTTAGGTCTCACCCACTGCCTCTGGGTCACGTGTTCCACTTCAACAAAGTCATTTTTCCAGTCTTTCCTGGGGACCACAGTGGGATGGGAGGGACTTGACCTACTCCGCCAGAGGGGTGATGTCCATGTGTGGCTTTGTACATCACACCCCCTCCCCCCAGCACAGAGTGGGCAGGTATGCCAGAACGTCTCCCTGGGCCGGGGATACCTTGAACCTCCAGCCACCGCTCTCTTTGGGTGGTCCGGGCCTGCTAGGCCACTCCAGAGACTGGCCTGCCCCTCCCAGCTCAGCAGCAGCCTCCTGAATTCCCTGGCAGGCTTCCAGGCCTCGGGAGGAAGCTGCTGCCTCTGCCACCGCCATCACAGCCACCACCACTGCTGCAAAAATGCAATTACAGCAAACAACAGCCAGCCTCACACCAGCCTCGCCATCTACACCTGGAACTAATTAACTTAATTAGGCCTTAATGAGCTACCCTAGTTGGAAGACCTATTTTTACTTAATTATCCTGTAATGTGTTTGGCATCAAAGAGGGAGGAGGGGGTTGCCAGGAGGAAGGCTGTGGCGGTGGTGGTGGGAGAGGGGACGTGCAGAGAGGGTGCCCAGGAGTGACTGCCTGTCCGTAAGGAGCAGGCCTTGGAGAGCAGGGAGCTCCAGGATGTGGGTGGAGGCAGAGGGACACCTGCAGGAACAGCGGCCCTCACAGCCCCGTGGTTCTGGCTGTCCTGCCTGAGTGGGAGCTGACGCTCAGCTGAAGACGTGACAGGTGTGGACAGAGCTGGCTTATGCATTGGCAGGTGACCCTGACCCTGAAGGTTAGTGGCTCAGAGAGTTAATCCTCCAACCACCTTGAATGGAGAGGCCAAGGCCCAGAGAAGTGTGGGGCTTGCCAAAGGATGCACAGCTAACTGGTGATAGTGGAGAGGAAGGGCTCCCAGATCCTCTGAAGGGGCACTTTAACGGGTGATAGGGTCTCATCAGGATAGCATCAGGCCAGGTTAGGGTGGACAGAGGATCACTTGGACGGCTGGGCTCTAGGGGTTCCACAGCAACACTTTCCACCCCCAGCTGGGGCCATGGCTCTGACTCCGTCTAAGCAACTTGCTTCTCTAGCATTGGGGTGGGGTGAGGTGAACCTGGCTCACTGGGCAGATACGGGGGAGGCTTTGCAAGCAGGGTCCCTCCCAATCAAGCCCTGCCTTTGCCCGGCCTGGGCCATCCAAGTGACTGGCTTATTTGAATCTCTGGATTTCTGGGGGGAGAGGGGGACTTTACCCCTTGAACAGAGGCAACACATCCCTACCATGAAGATAGATCAAATCTTTCCCTGTTTGGAGCCTAGGGGCCCTCTATCTGGAACTCCAGACTTAAATTTGGCAAGTACTTCCTTGGGACCTGCAGCTCTATCCAGCCCCAGGCATCCCAATCCTAGTACCCTGGGCTTCCCTCATACCAGCCTGCTCTTCTCAGCTATCTCCTCTTCCGGAAACCGCCACACCTTTCAGTTCAAGCCAAGAACTGAAAAGCAGCTTCGACAGCTTTCTCCCTCATACCCACAGCCAACCTGTCACCTGCTGGTCCTGCCTCCAAACAGCATTCCCAAATGCTCCCTTCCCACCACCTCCCAGAGAGCACCCCAGCCCTGGCCACTATCATCTCTCACTAGACCCCTTCAACTGTCACTGCCCTGGTCTCTTGGCCTCCACAATTCAATCTCCACGCAGGAGCCATGGTAACTTTTTTTAATCTTTTTTTTTTTTAATTAGAGAAGTTGTGGTTTAAAGAACAATCATGCATTAAATACCAGATTCCCATATACCACCCTATTATTAGTATCTTGCATTGGTATGGTACATTTGTTATAACTGATGAAAGCACATTTATATAATTGTACTGTTTTTTTTTCTCTTTTTCAAATATTCAGTTTTATTGAGATATATTCACATACCATATAGTCTTCCACAGTGTAAAATCAATTATTCACAGTACCATCATATAGTTGTGCATTTATCACCACAATCAATTTTTGAACATTTTTCTTATTCCACCCACCCCCCAAAAAATTAAGAATAAAAATAAAAGTTAAAAAGAACACTTAAAGCATTCCACCCCCCTTCCCCCCCATGCCGGTTTGAATGTATTATGTACCCTAAAACACCATTATCTTTGATGTAATCTTGTGTGGGCAGACATATTAGTGTTGATTAGATTTTGGAATCCTTTGGGCATTTCCATGGAGATGTGATTCAATCAACTGTGGACAACACCTTTGGTTGGATAATTTCCATGGATGTGTTGCCCCACCCATTGGGGGTGGGTCTGAATTGAATTACTGGAGCACAGAAAGGAGGAGCAAGCTTGCTACAGCCAAGAGGGACAGATTGAAGAATGCACTGGAACTGAGAGAGGAGCTTCAGCTTACAGAGACATTTTGGAGACAGACTTTGAAAGCAGACTTTTGCTCCAGAGAAGCTAAGAGAGGACAAATGCCCCAAGAGCAACTAAGAGTGACATTTTTGAGAGCCGAAGCCTAGAGAGGAATGTCCTGGGAAAAAGCTATTCTGAAACCAGAACTTGGAGCAGACGCCAGCCACGTGCCTTCCCAGC
>PVKY010001137.1:0-34914 GCA_004027775.1 Bradypus variegatus | reverse complement strand
GAGGGGTCTCCCGGCTTGGATCCGCAGGTTTCACTTACAGATTTTATGCTGTGTTCTCAGGCATTCCTCGCAATTCAGGTTGGTGTGTGATGAATGGACGGTCTCGTTTGTCCCCCTGCAGTTATTCTGGATTATTTACTAGTTGTTTCTGGTTTTTTTTAGTTGTTCCAGGGGGACTACTTAGCTTCCACTCCTCTCTCTGCCGCCATTTTCCCGGAAGTCCTGTTGGACATTATTTAAGAGAACAGTTGGCTTCCTCTGTTCAGAGAATTAACTTCTGTATGAGTCTCAATGAAAGGTGGAACCTCAAATCTCATGGAAGAAACTATGTTTGGCTAGGTCTTGGGCATATGACCCAGGTTTGGCCAATCAGCTATTCCAGCTAGGGACCTTGATCCTGGAACAGATGATACAAAGAATCTGGGATTCTTTGGCACTAATTTCAGTGGTGATTTCATCCAGTGCCCATAATCTGATTGGTTAGAGTTTCTGAAAATCAGCTCTGTCAGTTCCCTCAAATTTTTCTGCAGAAGAGACAGTTAATTGTCCATCAATATCCATTCTTCCCTGTTCCCCCCTAAAAACCCTGTAGGATATTTAGTATGATGGCTGATAATAAAAACTGCATTTTCCAGCCACTCTTGAAGCCAGCTGTGGCCATGTGACTCAGGTCTGGTCACTGAGATGTAGAAGGAAGTGATATGTAGGACTCGTGGGTTGAGGCCTTAAAGAGAAGGGTGGGTCCTGGGCCTCCCTCTCCCTATACCCCGATGTTGGCGTGTTGTCATGGAGATGAGCCGTCTTGGTCTAAATGGACATACTCTGGGCATGTCAGGGCAATAATTCAGAAGTCTGGGTTTTTGATTGTCCCCATAAAATAGAGCTGCCATATCAGACCTGGACTGTTTCAGAGAAGTACATCCTTACCTTATTTAAGCCACTATCATTTTTCATCCCTGTTATATACATCTAAACTCATATCTTATTACTATTAATAAAAATATTAGTAGGAAGACTTTACAAGGCCTTAACGTATGTCCAAATAACTTTCCATACACTTCCTCACTTGATCTTCCAATACCTATGGTCTCCATTTTCCCAGAGGAAGAAACTGAGGCCCAGAGAGGTTAAGTAACTTACTCAAGGTGACCCAGCCACTGAGTGGTGGGGTTGGGATTTGAACCCAGGTAGTTTGGTTCCAGTCTCCGATTTTAAAGTCTTTTAAGTCACTGACACTTTGGAAAATCTGTGCATGTTTTAGACCCTCTGTTAGGGAAAATGCACCTGCATATGCAGTTTGTACACAATTTCAGGGAGTTCGTGAAGCCTCTCCACTGACCTTCTTGATGTCTGTGGACTTCACCTTAAGAACCCTCATCTAGTCCATTCCCTCGGCATCTGTCAGGGTTCTTGGGTGGACGCAGTAGAATCTGGCTCTGGCTGATTCTACAGAAGCACAGTGCAGCAGTCAGCATAGGCTGGCTTACGCGGCAGTAACAAACAACCCCACATCTCAGTTGAATAAAATAAAGGTCTATTTCTTGCCCATTGCAAGTCAGCTGCATGTCACCTTCACTCTGGGCCCCCAGGCTGTTACAGCAGAAGCTAGCTACATCAACGTTGTTCATTGTGGCAGCAGGAAAAGAGACACAGAAAACTACCCACTGGCTTTTAAACCTTTTACCCAGCAGGATCACATATCACTTCTGCCCTCTTTCCTTGGCTGAGGCACATCACATGGCCACTACAGAATCCCAAAGGGCAGAAGCATACAATCTTCCTATGGAAAAGGAAAATACAATTTACCATATGGAGTTTATTAAAAAGGATATGAGTCGTTCACAGAAGCATTGGGTGGCCTAGAGAACTAGACATGAAGCCAAATTTTCAGAGAGAAATCCTAAATCCATTCCCAGAGCTGGCCTGGCAAGGAAATTGCTTCTACTGTCAGTAGGATAAATCCAAGTCCCTGTTTTTCTTTGCTCCCAAGACCTCAGTATAACTGCACCTGCCACCAGCACTGATGTCAGGGCTCCCTCTTGCAGCCACTGTACCCCCAAAGTCAGACACTCCTCTCCCGCTATGCTCACCAGCTAAATGGGGTCCCACACAGAGGCTTTTTCCAGAAGCTATTTCTTCTAAATTCAAGACTCATGCTGGTGAGTCTGTTTGGTGGGATTGAAGACATGTGCCCGTGCCTTACATGCAAAGATGCCTAGAAAGTGAATTTTATGTTTGTTTGTTTTCTGGAATATATGGGACACACAAGGCTGGAAATTCCCCCTAAAATGTAATGAGGGTGTTCAAAAGGTAGCCAGAAATCAGAAAAATATCCACTACACGCTCATATAACAGAAGAATAACAGAGGCCCTGAGAGATCCGAGTTGGGGCTAGGAGCCTTTGGAGAATCTACATACTGGCTTCCTGCTGCTGCTCTAACAAATTACCAGGAACTTAGTGGCTTAACAAGAACACAAAATTATGCTCTTACAGTTCTGGAGCTCGTAAGTTATAAGGTGTCAGTAGGGCTGCATTCCTTCTGGAGGCTTCAGGGGAGAATCTATCTCCTTGCCTCTCTCGACTTCTGGAGGCCGCCTGTGTTCCTCTGCTTGTAGCCCCTCTTTGCAGCTCCGCAACGTCTTGCTTCCGTGGCCACACCTCGTACTGCAGTCAAACCTCCCTCTGCTTGCCTCTTACAAGGACAGCTGTGGTTACATTTAGTACCCATCTCTTGCCATGCGCCTTTGTTAATGTCTCCTTACTAAACTCTCCTCAGTTCCCCAGTGTCTTAGTGGGACCGCTCTTGCTACAGATTCCTTCTCACAAGTCCCAAACTGAGCACACCCCTCTCGCCCTGTTCAGCATCTGTGTTCCCCTCTGGACTGTGAGCTCTTGAGAGCATTCTTACATTTTGGTCACAGGGCAGGTGCTCAATGGAGAAAGTGGGTTAAATAATCCCAGGGGCTGGAGAGAGAAAATATTCCCCTTCCTCCATTTCTTCTCCTCTGGTTTTGGTTATTCAGCAAACAGAACCCAGGTGACACACACAGGGAATTGGGTTCATGAGGGCTCTGCATTTCTCTGTCTTTCTGAGGCTGCTTGTTCTGGGATGGTGGGTGTGGGGCAGGTATATGTGTGTATGGGGCACAGAGAGTGGAAGGGGCCAAGTGAGCTGGGAATACCTGGAAACTATAGCTACTTTCCATTATTTGAATGATTACTATGTGTCAAGTATTTTTCTAATCCCTTTAGATACACATTTATTCATTCAATCCCCACAGTAGCATTATGAAATAGGTACCATTCACACGATTATTGTCCCTGTTTTCCTGATGAGGAAACTGAGGCATCAAGATATTAAGCCATTGTGCTTTGCTGCTTCCCACAACAAATAATTTAAATCACTCCTAAGCTGAGCCCCCTGGAACTCCTTGTATCCAGAAGAGAAGTACAAGGTTTGGGGTGGAGTCAAGGGACACTTGTGATGTCCCTTGTCTTGTCCAAGTACCAAGCTCTGGATCTGACCCTCTCTGAGAGCTGAGACCTTACTCAGTTTCCCTCCCCAGATTCTCACCTTTCCATGCCTTTACACCTGTGGGAGGCCATGTCCCACTCTACACCCTGACCTCATACCTCCCATCTCTGCCCTTCCCAGGCCACCAGATTTGGGGCAAGTTGCTTCACTTCTTCTGTAGAAAGGAGGTGATTGCAGCAACCCCCCATAGGACGGTTGGTGGAGTTAATGAGATGGTACAAGGAGAGTAGGTTCTCTGTGTCTGCCCATTGCTGCTGGCCATTTTCTCCAGCAGTTCTCAACTCCTCCCTCATTCCCCTGTATTCAAGACCCTCCTGTTCTACAGTGGTCCTCATCTTGGGGGAAAACTTCTCATGTCCCATACCTTCCTCCGGTCACTTCCCTCCCTCTCCTTCACATCTAAATTGCTCCGAAGAGTGGTCTACAAGCTCCTACTCTTTCCTTACTTCAGATCAGCCTGATTTCTGCCCCCACATCCTCCACGAAACTGCTCTTTTTGAGGTTGGTTAACGACCTCATTACACCCAACTCCAAGGATCACCTCTTGGTCCAGATCCTCTCTAACCTCCCAAGGGTCTCTGGTGCTGTGGACCACATCCTCATTCAGGAAACTCTGTCTTTTCTTGTCTCCAGATGCCCCAGCCTCCTGGTCTCCCTCCTCTCTGGCTTCTTCCCCTGTCTACAGGTTTCCTGTCTTCCAGGTGCCCCTTAAATGTTGGGATCCCTCAAGGTATCTCACTGCTGACAAATCTCAAACCTCTCTCAAGTTCAGCCCCCTCTGCTGACCCCCAGGTGTCCCCTGGACATCTCTCCTCCCCAATGTCTCCTCTGGGTGTCCCATGGGCACCTCAACCTCGGCATGTACTCATCTCCACAGTGCCCTTTCCCCTCCCCAGATCCACTCCCTGCTCTTCTCCTGCCTGCTCAGTGACCCAGGAAACTGACCTGGACTACCTCCTTTGTCCTCTGGCTTTCAGTTGAGTTCAGCCAATGGGGTGAAGTGGGAGGGGGGACTGGGACCCCACCACCACCACCACCACCAAGCAGAGATGTGGCAGCATTTGCTGGCTTTGTGGCGTTGGCCCTCTGGGACCCTCAGGCTCTTCTTCAAGGGTCTTGCTAGACTGGCTGGCACTGAGGGCAAAAAGAACCTCCTAGGAAAGCCAGAGGATGAAACATGGGACTGTATAACATAGTGAACCCTCTTCAGTGTGAAAACGTTCTAGAATTGATTGTAGTGATGTATGCATAAATCCGTGACTACACTGGAAGACAGTGATTGCACACTTTGGATGGATTGCAAAGTATGTGAATTTATCTCAATAAAACTGCTTTTGAAAAACATGAACATGAAACTTCTAGATTATCAAGGATTGTCAGGCAGCAGCAGAAAACTGAAGGTTGGGAGGATAAGGTTGGGGCTTCCATTCTCCTGGACCCCATCTCTCTTGGGTGCAAGTTGGCAGTGGCTTTACTCTTTTAGTGAATGTCCAGCTCCTACCAAGTGGCCTCTCCTACACTGTAACTACAACTACCAGCTTCTCCAGTTTCTGGTAACTGTTTCTGCATTCACCCCTTCCAGCTCAGGGGTGGTAACTGCTCCCCTCTGTTGCCAGCCCTAGGGCACTGCACCTTCCTTTCACCCTGCCCGCCCCTTAATAGCCCTTCCATAAACTCTCCTAGGTTTCTCCATTTGAATGGACCACCCTTTCCTGCCAGGGCCCTGCCTGTAAGCTCTCCCTGTTCTCCCCTTGCCCAGTCCTATCCATTCTTTGGCTCTAAGCCACTCTCTTACCATGTCAACCAGACCATATCACACATATCTCCCTTTAAATCCTTCCAAGGCTCCTCTCTGCTCTTAGGATAAATCCCAAGCTCCCTAGGGTGGCTGACAAGGTCTCTTATAATCCTCCCCCCCAACCTCTCTCCACTGCCCACCACCCGTGGACCCCATACTCCAGTCATGTTAACCAGTTGCAGAACTCTGAAAAAGCCATTCTCTCACGAGTCTCCACTTTTGGGGTGCCCTTTACCTGGAGCAAACCCTTCCCCCATACACCTCTCCCTCCCCCCCACCCCTATTTCAAGATTTTGAGAAACTTACTTGCTGTGTTTAGAAAATGCCCATCAATCCCAGCTCTCTGACTGACAGAGTTAGGGGGCTTCCCTATTGTGTTCCCAGGATATCCCACCTAAAGCAATAGCTGGCAGCTGATGGCTGGGGGCGTGGCGAGGGATGCAAGTGGCTGCGGAATAGGGGCGTGGCTAGTAGACACTGATTGCTGTGGCCGAGGGCGTGGTTAGTGGGAGGTGCTGGCTGGGGGCGTGGTTAGGAACCCGGGTGGCTGGCGGATGCGGGCGTGCCCTGCGAGAGAACTAATCCACGTTACCTCGTTTAGTTCACAGTTGCCCAAATTTCAGTCCGAGACCGCAGTAGCTCCCTCCTTCTGAATCCCAACTTCCCACGGGCATACGGTGTTTTTCAGGCAGAATTTCAAAGTTTTATGGCAACTTTTACAGAAATCACAGAGAAAAGAGACAGCGACTGATGCTGATGGGCTGGGTGCAGGAGAGAGTGGAGAGAGGGTTTGGGAAGTCAGGCTGATGCAAGACAGGACGATAGAACACTAAAAACCGGTGGGAAGCAGGATGTTACGGGGGTGTCAGGGTCATCCTCAGGGTCTCAAGAAGTGGGCAGCATCCCCCACACCCCAAGTGTATCCTTTGGGAAGGAAACATCAAAGGTAAGAAAATGCAGATGGCCTACCAACAGATGGGTGGCCTCCAAAGTTAAAAATGCCCACCTGGCCCCCTGGCCCCAGTCCCACCCACCCCGCCCCCCACCAGGCAAAGATGTGGCAGCATTTGCTGGCTTGTAGCATTGGTCCTCTGGGACCCTCGGGCTCCTCTTTGAGGGTCTCGCCCAGATTGGCTGGCACTGAGGGCAAAATGAACCTTCTAGATTGTCAGGGGAGATGGGCTGGTCTCTCTTTGATTCCTGGCCCTCTCCCCAAAGGCCGATTTCCATGGCTGGAGGAATCTGCTGCCCTCTCAAAAAAGAAAAGTCTGTCACACCCCCTTTCCCCAAGACATGCACCCTCCCAAGTAACCCGTCCCCCAAACACAGTATATACACGCCGACCTCTCCTCCAAGGCGTGGCTGGCCTCTCAGAGGTAGTGGAGGGGGAATGGGGGCACTGGGATGTGACAAATTGCCTCCTCCACCGAAGCTCCGAAGCTTAAGGATGGAAACCCCAAACTTCTCCCCTCCCTTCTCCAAGCCTCGAGAAGCAGCGTCCTCCCGGGGAATAGAGTGGAGAAATCAGCGCCGATCTGCACTCCCTGGGATCCAAGTTGCTCCCTGAGGGTTGGGGGGGAAGGGCTGAGACTTGTGACTTCCAGGGTTACCTCAGCCTCCTTGAAGGGTCCCCCAGGGAGGGGTCAGTTCTGAGGCCCCAGGGCGCGGACTGGCGGGCTGGTGGGGTTATCTAGGGGAAGAGAGGCTTATGGGATGGAGCAAGGCTGGATGTCAAGGGAAAGAGCTGGAAGATTCTCTAGAGGAGGCGTCGCTGGAGGAAAGATTGAAGGAGAGGAGGCGCTCCAGGGGGAAATTTCCCCAAAGAGGGGGCAGGAGCAGACCTGACCGGTAACTGCGAGGGACGCCTTGGAGTGGGGGGTAATGGCAGGAGTTGGCCCCTTGGAGGAGGAACTGGGGAGGCCCCCAAGGGGAAAAGGGGGAGGCCCAGAGACTGAGGGCAGAGGATAGGGAGCAGGTCAAATACCAGCAGAAAAGGAGGCCGAATTTGGAGTGGGCCAAAGGAGGGTGGATCTCAGCAGGCGGCGGCTGAGTATCTGGAGGAAAAAGGTGCCGGCCCAGCCCGGAGCAGGTGCCACCGCGTCGCCAGGGGTGGGGGGTGCGGGTGGGGGGAGGCCGGGGCTCCGGGGAGGCGCCCCGGGGCCCTAGAAGCCCCGGATGTGGCAGTAGGCCTCCAGGCTGGCGAAGAGGATGTAGAGGAGCCAGAGGCCCAGGAAGAGCGCGGTGGTGGCGAGCTTGGGTCCGCGCGGGCCGCCCAGCTCGCCGCCGATGTGCGGCCGGCGCCGGTACAGCAGCACCGCGATGCCCACGAAGGCGAAGACGGTGAAGAGCGTGACGGAGAAGGCCAGCGTGCCCGTGCGCACCTCGAAGGCACGGCCCTGCGCCGCCCAGTACACGGCGGCCACAGACCAGGCCACGCCCAGGCCCAGGAACACGTTCACCGCGTTGGAGCCGGTCACGTTGCCGATGGACGCGTCCGCGCACTGGTCCTGCAGCGCCGCCACCTTGCTGGCGAACGTGTCTGCGTGGGCGGAGACGTGCGCGGGTCACCCGGGGCCCCGCGGGCGCGCCCCCCGACAGACGACGGCCGCCCGGGCCCGTCGCCTGCTTTCTACAAGCCCCCCACCCGCTCCCCCGGCCCGCCCGCTTTCTGCAGGTCCCGCCTCCCCTGCCTGCAGCCCTGGGCCCGGGGCGCCAAGTCGGTCCCCACCCCCAGGCCTGCTTTCTATGGGACTTGTCTGCATTCTATTGCACCTCTCGCCTCCCTTCTGGAGGACCCGCCGTCTGCTTTCTGTGGGACGCATCGTCTGCTTTTTATGAAACCTACTGCCTGCTTTCTATGGGACTCACAGTCTGTTTCTATAGGATCCGCCGCCTGCTTTCCGTAGGATTCAGTCTCCTTCTATAGGATCTACTGCCTGCTTTCTATGGGACTCACTGCTTCTTTCTATGGGACCCACTGCCTGCTTTCTATGGAACTCGCTGCCTGCCTTCCATGGAACTCGCTTCCTGCTTTCTTTGAGACTCACTGCCTGCTTTCAATGGACACCCTGCCTGTTTTTCTATGGGCCAAATCAACCCACTGACATCCGGCCGCACAAGATAAGTGGTAGGCCCTATCCACGTGCATCCCCTTCTCTGCCAATCCCAGTTGGGTTTCCATCATGCAGACAGCCTGGTTTCTCTGGCTGTCACCCAGGCCTGAAACATCGTGCTAACTAAAGTCTCTGGTGTGCAGAGCAGGCATCAGACATCCAGGGACAAGACTCCCCATCCCCATTGCCTGCTTTCTAGAACCCAGGGATATGGAAAGCAAGTGTGTCTGCCCCCACCCTGTCTTCCCACTCTTGTAAGAATTTCAGTCTCTACCATCTTATTTCTATGGGGACCCTCCTTGGGGTTTATTTTTGGAGGGGGATCATGGCTGTTGGGTTTCTATAGTTTCTCAAGCCCCCCCCCCATATACCTTATTTCTATGGCACCCTTCCTCTAACATCTGGTTTCTGCTCTGCCCTGTCATCCTAGTTCTCTGAGATTCACTGGCTTGGTTCCTAGCCTCTCCCACTGGCAGAGTTCTAGGGACTCCTCCATTTGGTTTCTTTGGGAATGTGGGGGGGGGTATTAACATCTCATTCCCATGGAACCCACAGAATAGTCTCTGTGAAGTCCCTACCTTATTTTTCTCTCTTCCAAACCCTGTCACCTTCTTTCTAGGGGAACCACTTCTAGGTTCCACCCTTCCTCACCAGTGAGGGATTCCCATGGAACATTCCAGCTGGTTTCTTTGGGGGAGAGGTTCACATATTGAATCTATGGGACTCCCTCATCCCGCCCAGTTTCTATTATATCCCGCCACCATATTTCTATGGGACCCACTGTGAGGCTTCTGTGTGACTCCACCTCCCTATTTCTACAGAGTCTTCCTCTTATGCTCCATCACCTTATTTCCAATGTGACCCCTGCCCCAAAGAGCGGTCTCCCGGGGTGTTACCAGGGATGGAGGTGCCCAGGGCCACGAAGACAACGGCGTTGACTGAGTCCTTGAGGCCAACGGTGCAGCCAAAGTGGGAGGCGAGGTCCCCGATGAGGGCAGTGAGCAAGCCGATGACCAGGATGCAGACACCAAAGCAGGCCCAGCCGTGGCAGTACTCGGTGGGGGGCACGCAGGCGAACAGCACCTTCCAGAACACCGTCAGGAAGTGCATCACGTAGTCAAAGCATGACGGCAGCCGCTCCTCCCGGGACCCGTCCTCCTCCTCCTCCTCGTCCCCTGTGGGCACATGACCCAGCTGGGGCACACGCCCATGCCCCCTTCCTCCTCTCCTCCAGAGCCCCCATTTAGCAAATCCCAAAAAAATGATTGTTTTCCCATACCCTTTGGAGCAAAGTGTGGCCATGTGAGCAGCTAAAAATATTTACCTTCCCAGAATCCCTTGCAGCTAGAAGAGCTATCCCTCCAGGTAAAAATATTTACTTTCCCAGAATTCTTGGAAGCTAGAGAAGGCCATGTGCTCAGCTAAAAATATCCAGCTCCCCAGGTTCCCTTGCAAGGAGGAGTGGTCATGTCTGTAGCTAAAGATATCTACTGTCCCAGAAGCCCTTGCAACCAGCAACAGCCACATCATCAGCTAAAAATATTCACTTTCTCAGATTCATTGCAGCTAACAGTAGCCAGCTGTCCAATTAAAGATGCCCACTTTCTCAGAATTCCTTGCACCTACTGACAGCCATGCACCCTACTAAAATGAGTCACTTTCCCAGGATTCCTTGCAGCTAGGGGTAGCCAGGCCCTCAGGTAAATACTTGTTTCCCCAAAATCCCTTGCAACAGGGGTCATGTGACCCACTCCGGCAATGAGATATAAACAGAGGGTTTCTGGAAAGCTGCTCATGGGCACTGTGTCATGGATGTGTTTTTTGAGCTTTACAAAGGATGCTTTGTCCTCAGAGTTGTTCGTGTAGCCTACTGTGCCTGGATTTGACCTGCTTTCAACCTTCTGGGACTTGTGTAAGATGAAGTGGCATGTGTGAATGAAATACTTCCTCTATCTCACCCCAAGCTGAAGAGCATAAGGTGAATGAGAAGCAATGAACCCACTTGTGTGAGCCAAGCATTAAATCCAGAAGAACACTGATAAGAAATATTGTAACCTCTGAGCTGTCACTCAGAGTGGGTCAGGGAATAACAGCCAAGCCAGCCCCGACATCATCCAGCAGCTTCTGATGGGCCTCCTCTCCTTGCTTGCTCTAAGAACCGTCAGAATGTCAGTGAGCAGAGGACAGATGGTGACAGTTGAGGCAGAGGCAGACTGACCAATTGGGGGATTCAGGTGGTACCTCTCGTGGCCACTTTTCTAGCTCACTCATCCATGTGCGAAAGAAATAAATGCTTGAATCTGTAAATGCTTAACTCAGTGCTTTGTGTGGTTTCTTGGTTCAGCACCTGCGTGCTACATCTCAACAAACAAGGTTTTTGCTACAGCCCAAGGACAATGGACTTTGAAACTAAAACTGAAAGCTCAAATGCAACGGGTACACTGCCCTTTCCTGCTTCCTCTTTCTTCCTGCCTGGAAATATGGACTTGACAGCTGGAGATACAGCAGCCATCTTGCCACCATGAGGGCAAAAACCAAGTTGGGGAAGGAGAAATAAAGAAGGACACTGGGCGTTTAATGACATCACTGAGCTGCTGTACCAACTCTTTATTGCCCCCAAGGTTTTTCGGTTCCATAAGATAAATAAACTTGTGGTGTGCTTAAGCAGCTTGTGGTTGAGTTTTCCGTTTTCTGCTGCTGAACACATCCCTAATTGAACCAGAGACACAGCCGAGATCAGAACAAGGGAGGCTGCACGCTGGGGTGGGACGGAGCTGCCCATGCTGCATCTCTTGGGGCTTCTCCCTGACCTGCATCAACTCCTGCCATGGCTCCCTGCTGCTCTCAGACCCAAGCCACATTTCTGGACTTGGCAGTCTAGGATGTGCAGGCTCTGGCCTCTGCTCACTTCTCTAGAGGCCGCATCGTGGTTCCACCTGTGGTTCTGGAACCATCTCTCTGGTGCCAAACCTTGGATCAAACCTTTCAGCTGTGTGATCTGAGTCAGCGTCCTAACCTCTCTGAGCCTCAGGTGTGCCATCTGAGAAATGGGAGTAAAATTGGATCTGCCTCACGGAGAAGGTTGCAATGTTTAAATGAGTCTGTCCATGTAAAGGGCTGTTATTGTTATGGTTTGGCTGTTATCACTGAAGGACACTTTTGGCGCCTGGGGGAATTCAAAGATGCTCTAAATCAAGTGTATCCTGTGGGGAACTTAAAGTCTAGGCAGGGGAGGGGGTAAAGGAAATACAAAACACCTCTAAGTGCAAAGTAGGGCAGGACTTATCCCCTAAGGGAGGAAGAAGTGCCCTTCTCTCTCAGCCCCTAAAACTGCTTAGTGCTCACATAACAGAATCGAATGGCATTTTGTTGAACAAAATAAGTTCACTCAAAAAAATGAACTTCAGACTATGCCTGGCACATATTAGTATCACCGTCTTCATCAACCTCCTCATGATTATTATTACTGCTTTGGTTGTTGTTGCTATTGTTTCCCCTCTCCACTCCAATGCTTCCTCTGATCAAACCACCTGGTTTCTACAAACTCACACCCTGACATGTTGGCCCCCACTCCCACCACCTCACATCTATGGTTTCTGTTTTGCTGTCTCCACTACAGTCCTATTCCATTTGGAAGACTCAGCTCAAATGACCCCACCTCCAGGAAGCTCTCCCTGACTTCCCAGGTGGGGTCAGGCTCCCCCATCTCACCCCTAGTCACTCTGGGTCCTCACTCTCTGGTGACAGGTCTGTTCCCACCACTGTGAGCCCTATAAAGACAAGGCTGGGGCTGTCTCAGTCACAGCTCTGTCCCCAGCACAGAGGACCCCTCAAAAATACATGTCAAATGCATGTCCCAGTGGCTAGCTTCACAGGGAGATACCATTTCGTTTCTACTAGGCCCGCAACCTGGTACCTGCCTATCCCTGATGCCTGGTTTCTCTTGATCCTACTGACCAACTTTCTCTTCAACCACGATCCCTCATGTTTCCAATCTCTACCAGCTGGTTTCTCTTGGGCCTCCCTGAAGGAAACCTGATGTTATGTAAGGGGCCGAGTTCCCACCCCTGCCCTTTCTGAACTCCCCGTGGAACCTTGGGCCAGAACCTCTCTGAGCCTCAGTTTCCCCAAAAGGGCCAAAAGGGCCAGTGTTGGTTTCCCAAGACTGTCTGTGAATCCAAGTGCCATAGTGCCTCTGGCCACAGGGGGGCAGTGTGGGCCCGCCTGAGGCCTAAGGAGGGTGGGAGTCCACCCAGGTGGGAGACAGCTGGGTGCCTTGGTGACTGTCGCCATGGCAACAGAGGAGCCCAGGCAGTATCCCCCATCCCCCAAAGCCTGACACTGGGAGACAGCCCAGGCCAGGACCCCGCCTCCCCTCAGCCCAACTCCCAGGCAGAATCCCCCCACCCTCCTCCCAGCTGTCCCGGCCTCTGCCCTCTGCGTCCGTCTGCTTTTCTCTCCGTCTGCTTTTCTCTCTCTCTCCGTAGCATCTGCTTCTCTGCCTCTGGCCTCTCTAGTTTACTCACTGCTCATTCTCTACCTCTCTCACTTTTTTCTCTGTGTCTCTGTCCTTTTCTGTGATTCTCTGTGTCTTTGTGTGTCTGTCTCGTTTGTATCTGTTCTGATTCTTTTTCTTTGTCTTCCTGTTAATCTTTCTCTGTCTTTCTCTTTGTGCCTGTCTCTCTTGGTGTCCTTCCATCCCTTTCCTCTTCTCCATTTCTCTTTGCCCTTCTCTCCTTGTCGCTCTTTCACCCTCCCTCCCTCTCTTTCCATTCTTTCCCTCCCTCTCTCTGTCTCTGCACCCCTCTCTTCCTCCCTCCTCCCTCCCCACTTACCTGCGCTCACCGTAATTGCCTCTAAAAACTGCTCTCTCCACGAATGGGTCCCGATCACCAGGGCCAGGTTCGTTTTCTTGATGAGTTTATCCACCGTGTTCTGGGGGTGAGAGGGTGGATGGGGGGGTCACCACCCGTGAGTACAGCAGGGGAGTTCCACGAGAGGGTCATCACCCACGCTCAGTCCCCAGCCTTCCACGTCCCCGTTCTACTCACAATGACCCGAGGGGGGCCACCCTGCTGTCCGTGGTGCTGACGGTGACATCCAGGGATGGCCTCGGCCCCTTGGTGGCTCCTTAGCCACCCTTCCCTTGGGACCCTCACAGCTGCTGCCCTCCCTCCCTGAACCCTTTCCCAGGAAACGACCCAGGCAAGCCTCCTGATGCCCCAGAAAAATAAAAAATCACCTTAAAGTCATATGACTCCTCAATAATGACCTCCAGCCTGCAGTTTTCCCCGAGAACTGGCTTGCCCATCTCTGCTATCCTCCGAGCCTCCTCCTCCTCGGCCGTCAGCTTCCTGTCTCCATCCCCTGCAGCATGAGGGATAGGAGTTAGACTCCAGTCCTACCTAACTGGGCCTGTGATGCCCACACTACCTGTTCCCATAGATAGAGAAAACCCTATCTGTTCTCTTCTGAGAAGTCTCCTTGGTGCTTCCTTCTCAACCTACCTTGTCTTCCCCAGATTCCCTTCTGACCAACTTCTCCCCCAAGCCCTGAGACCCAGCCCCCATGGGTTGGCCTGTGAGATTCTTATGGTGGGGTTCAGGTGGTGGGGTTGTGTGACCTTGGACAATGCCTTAGCCTGTCTGGGCCTCGGTTTCTGTATCTGTAAAGTGGGCACAATAACAGTATGTAGCTCACAGGTGGTTGTGAGAATTAATTCCTGTGAAGTGCTTAGGACAGTGCCTGGCACACAACAAACATTCAATGAATGTTATTTTATCTACTGTCATCACTAATATCATCATCACCACCATCACCATCACCACCCTTGGAGGTGGAGGCCTGATCTGTACACCCAGATCCAGAAACATTCCAGAGTCTATTCAAGGTGGTGAGGAAAGAGGAGGATACCTGATCTCTGTACAAACAGTGGACCTAGACCCACCTACAACCTGGTCCTGATACTCCTTTATTTCCCCAAAGTATGCTGACCCTTTACTCCAAGCCCAGCACCAACCCAGCCCTAATTTTGGTCCCCATTACTGAGCTTGCTTGTAACTGTGACCCCAAATATAATTCTGTCACCAACCCTGATGACAAAGCCCAACCCTCAACCCGAATCCCGATCCCAATCCAAACTCTCACCTTAACCTGACCCCTCAGTAATCCCAAACATAATCCCAAACCCCAAGTCTAGATGTGACTCCAGTTCTAAACCTGACCTCAAACCTCAGCCCCAACCCCAAGTCCGACCCAAACCCTAGAGCCATCACTAATGAAAAGCATGACCACGTGGCACCCGAACCCATTTCCTTTCCCTCTTGGGTGTGCAGCTGGACTGCTCTTCGCAGCCTTCCTGCAGGGGGGTGTGGCCGTGTGGCTGGGTTATGCCAACAGAATGTGGGCAGGAGTGAAGGGCAGTCCTTCAGGCTCGGGCCATGAAAATCCTCCATGTATCCTCCATGTTCCTTTGCCTTGCTTGCCAGCTGGGTGCAGAAGCTCCAGCAAGAATCAGGAGGTATGTGGCACCACAAGACGAAATTACCACATAGAAGGAGAAAGCTACCCACCAACCAAGAACACTTTCATAAAACTTTGCCTGAGCAAGACATAACTTTCATTGTGTTAAACAACTGGGATTCGGGGGCAGAGGCAGTCTGTTTGTTACAGCAGATGGCATTACTCACCCTAACTAATACAATTTTTATTCTAACCTCCAACCCCAAACCCCAACTCTGATCCTCATCCCCAAACTACTCTGTCACTATCTCCAAGCCTGACCTCACTCAACTCTTATCCCAATCTCTGACCCTGGCCCCAATTTCAAGCACAACACCCTCATACTGACCTAAATCTGATCCCAATTCTAATATGATCCCACCACAAACCCATCCAATCACTCACCTTGGCCCAGTCCTAACCTTGATCCCAAATCCCAACCCCACCCTCAGTCCTAATCAACCCCAAACCTGAGTCCCTCCAACCCCACCATAAACCCACACCTGATTCTGTGACTTACGCTTCCTCCTCCCTTGACTTCAAACATAACCTTGGCCACCACACCCCAAACTTGACCCTAGTACTAACTGTGACCCCAGCCTCACACTGGTTCCACCAGCCCCAAATCTAACCCTGGCTCCAAACCTTGCCCAGTCCCAAACCTACCCTTAGCCCACCATCCACCTGTCTCAAACCCAACCAGGAGGGGTGGCTCAAGGCTCTGACCCACCCCTGATGCCTCTCTTCAGTGGCTCCTCCCCAGCCACACCCTGGAGGTGATTCCACTCACCTTGATTGAGTAGCAGAGCTGGGGAGAGAGAGACAGGGAGAAAATGAGACCACTGTCCTGGGAAGCTCAGATTCATGAGCCTGAAGGAGTGCCCACAATTGAGCCCCCGGGGTCCCCCAGCCCTGGACCCTTTCCATCTCCCGCAGCTCACCCATCACCCCTCACCTGAAATCCCTCGCTTTAGCCACTGGGGCTGGCCAAGCTCAATGTAGAAATTATCCTTTTTCTCATATTCCTCATCATCCACTATCTTCACTTGAAGAGTTTTCCTGGGGGAGAACAACCAGCATAAGGGCCCTTCTCCTGACTCGTCAGATAACTCTCTTAATTGTCCAGTTTCTAGAGCACCTGAACCATTCCCAGCATCATAATCTCATCTAATCCTCACAACGACCCCAGGAGGAGGTTCTAATGATTATCCCCCATTTGACAGAAATGAACCCAGAAATCAGCAAGGAAGCTGAGGTATATTAAAGTGAAGCAACATGAACTCATGGATGAGTCAGGATTTGAACTTCTATCCGTCAGAATCTAGAGTCTCAGACCCTTTCCCAGACTCGTCACCAGCCCTCTGCCTTCGTTCTGGCCCAGCCACCATCATCTTGTGCCTGGACTGTTGCAGTAGCTCCTAAACAAGCTCCATGCTTCAGCCCACGCCACCTCCATCTGTTCCCCTAATGCTAGCCAGAGGGACCCTGATAAAGTCAAAGTCAGATCAGGTCCCTCCTCTGCTCAAAACACTTGTACAACTCCCATCTCATCCAGAGTAAAAGCCAAATTTTTTAGTATAACCTGCAAAACCTGCTATGATCTGGCCTTTGTTCCCTTTCTGGCTTCCCAGTTCTCCACCGCTTGCCCATTCCGCTGCAGCCACACGGGCCTCCTCCTTGTTCCTTGAACACACAAGGTACCCGAGGGCCTTTGCACTGGCTGGTCCTTCTGCCTAGAACACTCTGTCCCCAGGTTCACTCTCTCAGTGCCTTCAGTTCTCTGCTCAAACTTCACTTTCTTAATGAGGCCCATTCTGTCAACCTTACTTAATATTGAAATCTTGCCCCCCCAACTCCAGCTCTCCTGCTCCCCTTACCCTGTCTGATGCCTTCTTTTTTCTCCATGTCACCTTCTAACATGCCATATAGTTATTTACTTTGTTTACTCTTTGCGGGTTGCCTGCCCACATTAAAATGTAAGTTTCCACCAGTGCAGTGATCTTTATTTATGTTCTTTGCTGTATCCCCGACACCTCTCATACAGCACACACCATCAATAAATATTTCTTAGCTCAAACTCTTCCACCCAGGAGATCCTCCACTCCCTGCCCTTTGTCCTAACCACATTAGGAGAGTTAACTGCTTGCTAATTGGTTTTCTCAGCATCCTGACTGCCATGGTAACCAGGAGTTGGCTGGGGAGGGGTGGCCGGAAATTATCTGTCTCCTTCCGGCACATTAACTTCTCCCCACCCAGTCCCAAAGACCCCCCCAAGCCCAGAGGGCCGACAGCTCTGCAACCAGCAGCTCCTTCAAATGTAGGAATCATGTGGCCCCACAAGGCTCAGCCCCAGCACCCAGCCCACGCAGACACCCCAGAGAGGAAGCACCACCAATCACACAGCCCACATACCCTCACACCCCACAGCCATTCTGTATGCAGTGGCCAAATCACACGGCCCAGATGCCTACTGTTGGGGGCACCCGCAGACCCCTCAGAATGTGCCTGCCCTGTATCTTGCCTTTATGACTTCTGCTGTCTCTGTTTATTTCCTTCCGTGTCCTTCTCTGCATCTTTGTCTCTCTTTCACTCTTCCTTTCTCTCGCTATCTCTCATCCTTTCTGTGTCTCTATCTCTCTGTCATTTCCCAGTCATCTCTCTGTCTCTGACACTCTCTCTGTCTCTGTCACTCCCTGGCCTCCCTGCCTTTCTTTATCTGTTTTCTTCTCTTCTCTTGCCTCTGTCCCTTAGTTCCCTGACTCCAGACAACAGACTAACCAAAGTCAATACCACCCAAACAGACACATCTCAACACACAAACACAGGACACAGCAACACTTTTGCAAAGACAAGCACACACACAACACGGTCCTGCAGTGACACGCACCCACCTCTATCCTCACCCCCTCCTGCTTTCAGGATATTTTAATTTTTTCTGTAGGTGGAAAGAAATGGCCACCCCCGACCTCAGGAGTGGGCTGGGAGCTGTCCACGGTGCTGAAACCCCACATCAAGGGGGCGTCTCCTAAGACCTGCTCCTCACACACGCTGACACACGCAGATAGCTTCTTGAAACTGTGATACGCTGACAGGGTGATACACACACACACCTCTGACACACACTCTCGCAGACAGGCTGCGAGCCACTGACTTGCAGTGACTGACACGCGGTGACATGCACATCAACTGGGACCCTGACAGGCGTGGCCTCAGGAGACCCAGAAGAAGGAGAAACCCACCTGGCAGGGGACAGCAAGAGAGACTCGAGTTAGACAAGGGCAGGACTTTCTGGGATAAAAGGAAGCAGCCTTTCTCCCCGGTCTTGACATTCCGTCACCCTCATGCCCTCTCCTCCTTGTGTCCTGGACTCCCCATTTTCCCACCCCTTGGGGCCTCTGGAGCCCACACCCCATCTCTTTCTCATCCTCTGTGACCCCCCCCATCTTCCCTTGTCTCTTGCCAACCACATGCTTCTTCCTCTCTGTAGCATCATGGGGCCCTCTCCTTCCCTGTGTCTGAGTTGCTCTCCTTCCATATCTCTCTTTTTCTCCCTGCATCTCTCTCTCTTTCAGACTTCCCTACTCTCAATCTCTGTCTCTGTTTCTGTCTCCTCTTCCCCTTCTGTCTTCATCACCCTTCTCTGAGTTCCTGTTCTCTCTCTTGCACTCTCTCCCCACCACCCCATCTCCCCACGTCTCTCACTCCATCTCTGTGTTGATCCTGCCTGGGACGCTCCTCCAGCCCGGCTGCTTCGCAGTGCCTCTAATTAGCGCCTGCCCGTCAGAGGAAGGATGTGTTTCCCTAAACGCTAATTAGCCTCCTGTTCTCTGCCTTCTGAAGCCACAGCTGGAAGCTCCGGGGTGGGGGTGGGGGGACGGGTTCGGGACAGAGGATGTCCCAGCCCGGGGAAGCCATGCGGGGGAGGAAAGGGACTCTGGGGCTGCAGCAGCATGAGGGAAGCGGGTTAGCCTACAGGAAGGACCAGAAGAGGCAAAAAGACAACCCTCCACCTTGCTCCCTTGTCTTGGGAGTGAGAGATGGGACCTGGGATGGTGTCCCCAGGCCCAACAATCCCAGTTCTCAGCAATCCCAGGGCAGGGACTGAGCGAGCCAGCCAGCCAGATGCTGAGGTCTGGAGAACTCCTAACAAATGCAAACTGAGTCAGAAAGCTAGATACCGGGGGCAGCGATCCAGAACTCAGCAGAAACCCCGAGGGAGGTGGCCCAGGGGTGAGGGACCCTAGACGCAAAGAGAAAAAAGGAGACAGGGAGACCAGCGAGAAGCTGAGCGCGGCGGAGGCCGAGGCTCAGAGGCTGGGAGGCTGTGGCGGCGCGCAGTGGGGGCCCCGCTGGCGTGGGAGGCGCGTGGGCGGCAGCCGGGAGAGGGACAGACGCGCGTGCGGGGGCGGGAGGGAGCGGGCGCGGGGGGCAGGGCGCCGTCTGCATCCCCGGCAGGCGGGCGGGGGATGCGAAGCTGCGGGCACGCGTGGGGGGCTCGGGCACCTGTGCCGAGGGGTGTCTGGGTGCGAGGACACCGGTGACTCTATGTTTTAATATCTGTGACTCTACGTATATGTCCGTGTGTGTTGATTGTGTGTGTGTGTCTACGTGTGTCCATATGAGCGGCTTTGTGTCAATCTGTGTAAGTCCGTGTGTCTGCACGTGTGTGTCCGTGTATTCACCCCAGCCCTCCAACCTCCCCACTGTCTGCCCGCCCTCATGTTTTCCCAAGGCCTCGCCCAAATCCCCTTAGGTCTCCCACCCTTTCCCCGACTCCTCCTCCCAGCCACAAGCTTCACCCCTTCTCTCGCTCCCGCCTCCCCCAGCCCCGCCCCGTCTTCCTCCCAGCCCTGATCCTTCTCCCTTGGTCTCCACCCAGACCCGACCCCCTGATCCCCCCTCCACGGCTCCCACGCCCTCTCCACAGACAGGACCCTCCCTCATCTCCACTGGGCCCCCTCCCCAGGCCGCTACCAACAAACGCTCCCACACCCCCTAACCGGGGCCCCCGTGCCATCTCCTTTCCCCTCTCTCCGTGCCTCGCCTCACCCCCTCCTGGACCCTCCTCTCTTCAAAATCAGCCTGGTTCCCTCAGGCCCCGCCCCTCCGTCACTTTGGCCAGGCCCCGTCACTCCCCACCCTTCTGCTTCCTCTTCCCAGTCCGGACCCATCTCCTCCTACTTTTCGCCGGGCCCGGCCCCATCTCCCTAGAAGCCCCCTCCCCTCCCTGCCCGCCACGTCTCTCCTTAGGCCCCGCCCCGAACCCCGCCCATCTCACCAGCCCCGCCCATATCAGGGTCCGGCCCCGCCCCTCCGGCCCGCGCGCTCACATGGTCTCGTCGTCGCCGAACTCGAGCTCGCCGCACGCGTCCTCGTAGTGCACGCCGCCGCCGCGCGCCGTGCCGTCCACCGTGCGGTAGGGGAGGCGCACGGTGCCGCGCGCGCCCGAGCTGCGCACCACGCGCACGTCCACGGTGCCCATGCACTCGCTCACGTGCAGCAGGCGGTCCTGGAAGGAGAAGATGCCCGCGTGGTCGTCGTCCAGGATGGTGACGGTGGCCAGCAGCGGCGCCACCAGCCGCCCCTTGGGCCGCCCGCCGCCGTCGGGCTCGAACATGCCCTGCGCGTCCCCGACGCGCAGGTTCAGCAGGCGCACGAAGAAGTGCTCGTCCTCCTCAAAGATGTCGTCGTCGATGATGCCGATGCGCAGCTCCTTCTGCGTCTCGCCCGGCTTGAACACCAGCGTGCCCTCGCTGCGGCGGCGGAGGGGGAAAAGAATGGGGTGAGGGTCGGTCGGCGGCTGTGTCTGGGGGGCGGGGAGGAAGTCAGGGCAGGCTTCCCAGAGGAGGGGGTGCAGAGAGGGAACAAGACAGAGTGGGTCCTTCCGTCTATGGAAGTCGTGAGTGTGAGAGGGGCAGACATTATACAGATGATGATGCGGTGAGATCAGGGCAGGCTTCCTGGGGGAGGGCAATCTCAAGCACAAGTTGGTGTTAGAGGGCAGGAGTGCCCCAGGCAGAGGGAACAGAACATGCAAAGTCTCAGAGGTGAGAGGGAGCTTGTACTGTTTCACAGGCATGCTGGTTGGAGTTCAGCAGACAGACGGAGCACACTAGAGATGCTTGGGGTGGGGTGGGGGATGAAGCCGTGTCTTTAGATCAGGATGAAACCTGGGGAGGAGACAGGGAATGAGCAAGCTCCCGACAGGAATGAGGGCATCAAATGACTCGAGTGTTAATGAATCTTGAAAAACTATACCACCCACCCTTCCTGCCAAGCACGTAGCGGGGGTCAGCACCATTTCTGAAACGTGCTATGTGACTGATAAATTTCACACTATCATTACTGTTATTATCACTTTCCTAATAAAGGGGTGTTGGCTCCAGTTTTCCAAAAGAAGCCCAGCTCTGTAGGGGGGACAGAGGAACCTCGAGATTCTGGCACAGGGGTAAGGGGTGTGGAACCAGGAAGATGTGTCGGAAGGATGGTAGCACCCTGAGGCTGCGGCCCCCAGCTTAGGGGACACTGTCCATGGCGGCTGAGGCATCCACCGAGCCTCCATTTCCTCATCTATAAAATGGGCTAATAATAGTGTTTAGCTCACAGCATTGCTTGGGTTTAAAACAGGGGAACAAGCACTTGGTTAACATCAGCCAGTGACAGTCACATATTAACATTAGAATCTTAGAATCCTAAAGTTAGACATTTGAACTTAAGTAGAAGGTGGGTTTAGTACTGTCTTTACCGATTAATGAAACTGGACATCACCAGTAGTGGGGCACTGGCCACCGAATACCTCCTGACATGATGCAGTCAGGACATGGCTTCATTTTCATGGGATTCCTGCCCAAAACACCTAACATGAATCCAGTTGTGAGGAGACCTTAGACACGCCCAGAATGAGGATCATGCTGCCAAGTCACTGGCCCCTCATCTTCAAAAGTGTTGGGGTCCTGAATGTCGTGGCAAGGCTGGGGAACTAATCAGACGGAAGGACACTCAAGAGGCACAGCAACCAAGTGCAATGTCGGGTTCTGGGCTGGAGGGAGGGAGGGAAACGCAGCCAGAAAGGACATTACTGGGACAACTGGGAAATGTGAACATGGCCTGTAGATTTGATAATAATATTGATTTAGTGTTACATTTCTGGAGTGAGAGAATTGCATTGTTATTATGTAGGAGGAGGCCGCTATTCTTGGGGAAATGCATGCTCAAGAATTTAGGGGTAAAGGGTGATGCTGTCTGCAGCTCACACTCATATAGCCCCATATTTAATATAATAATATGCAATATTAACATTATTGTACATTAGAGAGAAAGAGAAAGCAAATAGGGCAAAATATGAGCAACTGGTGAATCTGAGTGAAGATTCTATGTGGGTTCATCAAACTGTTCTTGTACCCCTTCTGCAGGTGTGAGAATCCCTCAAATGATAAGTTGGAAAGAAAAAGAACATGGGGATTTTAAAAACCAGGTGTCAGAACCACAGACGGCTCGGTTCCCAGGACTTGAATCCCAACAGTGGCCACACAGAATCAGAGACCACAAAAATCGAAGAACCATCAAATCAGAGAGTGACTGGGGTATGGATGAAAATATCAAAATGTTGGAATCCTAGAGTCATAACTTTAGACCCTTTGTGTGCTAGAATCATAGGGCCTTAAATCTCAGAATCTTGGAACAGCTGTGCTGTTTGGGGCCCTCAGAGATCATGTTTAATTTGCAGAAACCGAGGCCTGCAGGACTCCCCTAGGTCACGTGATACCTTTGTGCAAATTGGAAAAAGGCATCACTTCTTCAAGACATTTTTTTTCCATGAGTCAGGAAATCTGTCGTAATAGACATACAAATCTGCAATGTGCACTATGTGAGTATGGTGTCCTTACATAGGGTGCTCTTGTGCAGTATACAACTTCAACAACTGTACGTGGCAGCCCTGAGGCAGGGACTTGGCCAAGGAACATTAACAAAGCCTAATTTTGGATAGAACCTGGGTCTCTTTCCTCCCAGTCCTGGGCCTAAGAGGCCTTGATCAGTGAGGCCAGGCTGGCAAATGCCACTGCAATGGGAGAGCAAGGACAGATAAGAAGGTACCTGGCTCTTCCCAGCTCTTTGGTTCCACCACCAAACAGCATTTACTCCTTTACCACAAACATCTCTGCCTTGAGGTCATTTTCAGGTGAGGGGGTAGGGTAGCTTTTTGATCCCAGCAGGTGAAGAAGGCAGGGAGGTGACCCTGAACTCACTTCCTTCTCCAAAGGCTTGGGTTTTAGACATAGGAAGTGTGGACCAGGGTGTGGGTAGCAGCAGAAAGGGGAGATTATGGAGTGACAGCAAGCCCTGAGATGGCAAATGGCTTCCACAACTGAGGGAGTCTGGGAGATGATGGGGGAGGATGGAAGGAGGAGGTCATGGGTGGCCAGAGGAACCCCATGCTATGAGATGACAACAAAGACCTGTGAACAGTTGTGCCTGCTGAGGGGAAGGCTGGGAGGGTCGAGGTGGGAAAGATGGATGGGATGGGCTGACAAAAGGATCTTGGATTGGGGCAAGGGGAAAGCTCTGCAAATGTCTGAATCAGAAGATGTGAAGCAGTGACGGGGTGAGGTCGGCATAAAACCCACAGGTAGCTCAAGGATGCCAGAGAGGCAGACGTGAAAGTGACCTTGCCTTGTTCATTGAGTGTACCCAAGGACTGGGGCAGAGCCTGGCTAAATGCTTTTACTGTTAGTAATGGGAGGCCAGCTCTTTTGCAAAGCAATGAAACACACAGTGAAGCTGTATTCAGATAAGTTAGTACTGGAGGGAAAATTCAAGGGCAGTGACTGTCACTTGTATTTCCTGCATATACATGCCTAGACCTGCCTCAGGCAGGTGCTCACAAATATTTTTACTCTTCATAACTGACCACAGGGATTTGATCAGCCAGCTCATGAGAAACACACTAAAGCTAGGAAAGCTAAAATGGTGTGGTCTGGGTACAGGGACTAAGAGGTAATGTTGGAGGCAGAGCAGATGCTCTGTAAATGTTTTTACTCTGAGTAATGGGGAAGGACAGTTATCTTGCCAGGGAACAAAAGATACACTAAAACTGGAAAAATTAAAACAGCATGTTTTGGAACAAGGGGTACAGGAAACTTATGGATGTTGGAGGGGCAACTTGAGGGCACAGAATGTGTTGCTTTGCTCCATGGACCAAGTGCCCAGAACAGTGTCTGGCACATACTGAGCTCTCAAGAGTGAATGGGTGCATTGATGGATGGGTGGATGCATGGATGAATGGATGCATTCATGCCTGGATGGATGCATGGACATGGTCAAGAATGAGTGGATGGATGATCCATGGATAGATGATGCATGGATGGATCGATGGTGCATGGATGGGTGGATGCAGAGATGGATGCATAGATACATGGTCAAGACTGGATGGATGGATGCATGGTCAAGAATGAATGGATGCATGGATGGATGCATGGATGCATGGTCAAAAATGAGTGGATGGATGGATCCATAGGTGGATGATGCAGGAATGGATGGGTGGATGCATGCATGGATGCATGGAAGGATGGATGCATGGTCAAGAATGAATGGATGCATGCATGCATGGATGGATGGATGCATGGGTGGATGCATGCATGGATGCATGCATGGATGTATGATCAAGAATGGATGGATAACAAAATAAAAAAAAGACAAAAAGAAAAAAAAGAATGGATGGATAGATGCATGGTCAAGAATGAATGGATGCATGCATGGATGCATGGATGCATGGGTGGATGCATGAAAGAATGGATGCATGGATGCATGGTCAAGAATGGATGGATGGATGCATGAATGGATGGGTGCATGGGTGCATGGTCAAGAATGGATGGATGCATGGATGCATGGTCAAGAATGGATGGATGGATGCATGAATGGATGGGTGCATGCAAGGATGGATGCATGGATGAATGGATGGGTGCATGGTCAAGAATGGATGGATGGGTGCATGCATGGATGGATGCATGGATGAATGGATGGGTGCATGGATGTTGCAGGTCTGCCCACAGCGGGTAAAGATGGGTGCAGGAGACAGCTAGGAGGCAGGGGAGCCAGGATCGCTGCTGGATGGCAGAACCCATGACCTGCGGACCGCCAACCCTGCGTGCCCACCCATCCGAGGCGGGCCGGGTGCCCAGGGCACCCACCTGTACTCGTAGTCGGAGCCCGCCTTGGCCGAGCCGTCCTCGGTGCGGTAGTCCACGTAGAAGGTGCTGTTGCCCTCGCCGCCTTGGCAGGTGACGGACAGCAGCACGGAGCCGCAGTTCTCCAGGCAGTGGTAGAGGCTGGGCTCAAAGAAGATGCGGCTGGCGCCGTCGTCCTCGTCGTCGCCGGCACCCTCGGCCGGGGCGGCCCTGCGCGAGGCGTCCACGGCGTGTCTGCGCAGCACGTTGCCCGCGCCCGTCATGAGCCGCGTGGCCTGGATGCGGTAGAAGGCGCGGCTCTTCTGCTGGTGCAGCAGCGCGTAGTAGTTGGCGATGCCCACCAGCTGCTCCAGGTCCTTGTCCGGGTGCTTCTGCTTCAGGTCCTTGAGGATCTGGATGACCTCGCGGCGGCTGGCGTCCAGCTCGCGCGCCCCGGCCGGGCCCGGGCCCAGGACGCCCGCGTCGCCCGGCGCCTCGGCGCCCACGAGCGCGCCGTCCAGCTCGATGCTCTTGGGGGGGTCGCCCTCGGCGCCGATGATGATGCCGCCGCGCGGGTCGGCGCGGTAGCGCTTGTACACGTACTTGTAGAAGAGCAGCCGCTTGTCCGCCATCCAGGCGAACACCACGCACACCGGGAAGAAGACGAGGGTCAGCAGGGCCTCCCACACCTGCGGGCGGGCGGGCGGCGTCAGGGCGGCCCCCGCGCCCGCCGCCCACCGCCTCTGCGCACCTCACCACTCCCTCTCTCTGTACTTCTTTTTGTCTGTCTAGCTCATCTCTTTTTGTTAACCTCCGCCTCCCCACCCCCCATCTCTGTCTCTCTCTCTCCCTGCCACTGTCTCATTCTCTGCGAGACTCAATTGGGTTTTACTTTCCTTCTTCTGTCTGTCTTCATTTTCTCTCTCCTCTCTTTCTTGTCCCTCTGTCTCCTTGTTTCCACGTCCTTCTTTTATACCTTTCTGAAGATCCCGGACTCTCTCCCTTGGGATTTTTTTTTTTTTTTTTTTTTTTTACAGTTTCTCTCTCTCTCAATGTCTGTGTCTATCCTGAGCTACTTCTCTATATGTGTGCCCCACCCCCCACCCGTCTTTTTTTCTCCCCCTTCCCCCCTCTGCCTTCCTTTCCCCTGATCATCAACTTTGTCCACCCGTCCACCTTTCATCTAGCTGAGAACCACACCCTGCCAGGTATGGGACACAGACATCCCCAGCCCCACCGCGTGACGGCCAGTCCCCACCCTGCGGTCCTGCCCCTCTCGAGGGGCAGCAACAGCCTCTCTCCTTCCCTCCCTCTCTTCCCCACGGCGCCTCCACTTCCCCACATCCCCCACACTGTCTGGGAGAGTCTAACCTCGGTCGCCCTCTCCCTGCCACCTCTCCTCCGTGACAGCGGCTCTTGCTAGACAATCCCCACTCCCTGTGGAATCTCCTGGGTCCTTGGGGAAGGGACTACGACCTGAGTTCAGCTCATCATCTCACAGCCTCATTAAATGAGTCTTTGTGTTTACAGGCTGCCTCCCCAGGGAGGCAGGAGCTCCAAGTTCAGAGCCTGGTTTCAGGAGAGAGACGCACGCCTCAGTCTCTTCGTCTGTTAAATGGGGACACCCCCAAGATTCACTGAGCTTCTGCCTCCCCAACACTTAGTTTTGTTGCTTCCTGGCATGTGTGGAAAACACTCAAGACATGGAATGAAAGTTACTATTTTCACTCTGAGCACTTTATCTTGGGCTCACTCGGGGCTGGGTCTTGAGCTGCTCCTGAGCCCGGCCCAGGCCTGGGCACACGCAGAAAACACTCCACCGAAGCTTCCCAGTTTGTCTTGAAAATATTGATGTAAAAACTCAAATGGTACCTTTCTCAGTAAAGACAGGGAAGAAAAAGAGAAAACAGTATTTACAATCAGGTGGCCCCTGAAGTGCCCTAAAAATGAGCCGGAGAGGGAAAATATCTTCTAAGATCTAATCTCCACATCCTATTGGCCCTGGGTTTACGACGGTTCGGAGAAAAGGTAAGACTTGGGAATGATAAAAACCACATAAATCCACCAGGCAGGTTTGTGAAAATGAACTGAATTTTCAGCACAAGTTATAAAATGAACTCTCTTGCCTTGTATTAATCAAACTGAGCACTATCTATGCTGTGAGGGACACTCTACTAATCAGAAGAAAATCACAAACCTCCAAGATTGGTTTTCTTCCCTGCAGGTAAATAAAAAAGTGATTCTAGTAGATTCACTTCCTCCACCCATGGTCCTCACTGCGAACAGCCACCAAGGACATGTCCCCTGGGAGGGGGTGGGGCACCACCATCAGGAGCACCCCCGAGAGGGTCTGTCAGAAATTTGGGAGTATTTATTGGCTGCCACCATGATTGGGGAAGGGGGCTGTGGACCTGATCTTCACTATCTGGTAACATCAGCGACTCAGGGGACAGCTCCACGCAATCCAGATTGTCCCATGTCCGGCCTGACTTCAGAACATCCCATGAGCATCTACATTGGCAAAAACCCCATTTACAATGATCTGAAGTCTGGAACTCCACCGATTTTCTGTATATAAGGAATCGTTTCTCACTTGGTTTCATAATATGCCGAACATGCTTGTATTTTAATCTCTTGGCTTCCTGCTCCTCTGCCTCCACTTGCACGGATTGGTTTCTGATCCTTTTCTTTCTCTTAAACCCAGACTTATTCACGATGACGAGGTGCTGGCAGCTGACTGCCTCATCTTCTCGTGTAGTCATGCCAAAGTGTTTACATGTGGATGTGCAGATGGTTCTATTGTAGATTAATTTCCTTGAAATCACGGTTTGTGCACACACTGCCTTTCTGGGCAGTCACATGTGTAGGCGAGTTAATGAACATTTGCTCTTGTGCAGACACAGTTTCAAGCCCAATTCAGATGATTCCCCACAGCAGTCCTCTGAGGTAGGCACTATGATGGCCCCCATTTTACAGGTGGGGAAACTGAGGCACAGAAAAGGGAAGTAGCTTGCCCTAGGTCACAAAGCCAGTAAGGGGAGAGGTGGGCTTCTGGAGGTTGGTCCCTACACCAACACTCAAGATAAGAGCCTCTCTTTTATTACCTAAGACTGTCACATCAGTAAAGGGGATAGAACAAAATATTTGTTATAAAAGGGGGCCTTGGGCCCTCATCCACCCCCACCCCCCAACTTCGTTCCTGTGCTACTCTTTGAATATTTCATATTGACTGATTTTCAAGTTCAGTAATCTTGGCTTCTATGTTTATTGTCTCTTAACCTCATCCATTGAATTTACCCATAGAATATAGCTTGCTAGACCCTGGGGAAAAAAAGGGGAGGGGCACTGGATATGAAAGGTCAGGAAAGGTCTAGTCCTTCTTGGTTGGAAGGTGAAAACTGAAGCTCAGAGAGCTTACGGGCTTTGCCTGAGGCCCACAGCAATTCTGGAGAAGATCAGGGCTGGGCGGTCTCTCCCCCAATTCATTGGATCCAGGAGGATCTGGGATCCCTTTTATCCCACATCAGTTCTTTAATGAAAACGTCCCACAATTCAGGTCTCCATACCACTGCCGGAGAGATCCCTCCCGGCTGCTTTTCTACCCAGGGCTGAGTTGATTTATACCCTCTCCACGTTCCCTGTTTCAACCGGGTCCTACTTGGGGAAATGTCTCCTTCCCTCCCATTCTTCCCCATCCTGTCCCCCACGGAGTGTACAAGGTCTAAGATTCTTTTTCACACCCATGGTGCAAATCCTTTTAACAGCACCTAAGAACTCTGCAGCGCATCGTTCTGCACTTTTTGCCCTGGCAGCCAGGAAACTCAAGCATTACAACCATTGTTCAATTGCAGTAACTTTGTCTCTCCCTGTCATCCTTGTTTTCATGTGCCACTTATCTCCCTTTCCTTGCTGTGGTTTCTGATTGCTCAGTTCTGCCTTTGTTGTACCATCTGCAAAGCATTTTTCTACCCATAGCCTCAGATCCTTCCTGGGAAGAAACTACAACTGGCAAAACCTGACAAATGCACAAATAGATTACACACATGTGAATGAATCCTGGGCACCCTGAAATAAATTATGCATGAGTGAATGAATTAGGCCAAACCCATAAATAAACTTTGCAAGTGTAGATGGGAGTTATGGGGTTGTGGGAAATAAATTAGGCAAATGTTTTAAGGAAAGACTATGAAGTATGCAGGTTAAGTCACTGGGCAAATAAGGAGCAAATAATTATGCAAAATGTGGGTGTAAATTACGCAGCTGAGGTCTAAATTTTGTCTCACTATTGGAATAAATTATGCAAAGTGATCACTGCACTTGCACCTACTTTATATTGGATGTGAGTATAAATTACACTCAAGTGGCATAAATTATCCCAGCATCGGAAATCAATAATGAATGAATTATGCAAACCATGATTGCATACCTGATAAATAAAGAGCTAGATTATGCAGATGTGGGCATGTAACTATGCAAGCCCATGGATAAATTATGCAAATTGCACCAAGATACCCTTGGTGCAATTAGCACTGTCAGAAAACACAAGGCTGAAGTATGCAAGCATAGCATGAATTATGCAGATAGAGGCTGGCTTTCGGCAAGAGCAGGAATAAATTATGCAAAAGACAAGGAGTGCAGGAAAACTTATGATCATACCTGGCAAATACCTGTAATGCAGCATGCATTCTACACATATAGGATTTTTGTAAGGGTTAAGGCAACCCTTCTGGATAGATTCATTGTCAAATGGTGCCCTCTCTGGGCAGCGGAGCTACCAGTGCCTGCAGCACCATCCAGAGGCACAGCTTGGGAGCACAGGTTGGACTCCTGCCCCGACTTGCCCTCTTGGGCCCAAGGCTCTTGTGCAGTGCACGACCTGCACACCCATACCTGGCAGCCCTATCAGATGTGAACATGCATTTATGCCAATACTCGAATAAACTCTTCCAAGCCCGGGGAGCTACCCCTTTGGGTTTGGGACGCAGTCCAAAGGTCCTTGCTCACCTGGACCACGCCTGGGGAAAAGACAGCCAGGATGAGATAAAGCCAGACGTAGGCGAAGATGCTCCAGGAGGCGGTGACAAAGAAGACCCTCAGGTGCTTGATCTTGCGGCTCTCGCCAGCTGGGATGACATAGATGCACACGGCGATGACCACAAACATGTTGAAGGCTGCGCTTCCCACAATGGTGCCCGGGCCCAGCTCTCCGGCCTGGAAGTTGTGGCCGCAGACCTCGATGACCGACAGCAGGATCTCGGGCGCTGAGGAGCCCAGGGCCATGAGGGTGAGGTTGGACACGGTCTCATTCCAGATGCGGACGGTGCCCACACTGGTCTCGCCGTTGGCCTTGGTGATGGTGATCTCCTTCTCCTTGGACGTGATGACCTCAATGGATGCCATGAAGCGGTCAGCGATGATGGACACGCCCAAGAACATGTAGACCATGGCGACGAAGTAGACCACGGCCCGCGCCGCCTTGTCACCCAGGGATGGGTCATCGGGCTCCCACACGGGCAGCAGGACCCCCGGCTGGCAGCGGTTGGAGCCCTGGCAGCCCCCCGTGTCAGGATCGCTGTCATTGGCTGGGGGGGGCGGTGGGGAGGGGGTCGGGGTGGCCACCCCCGAGCACAAGGGGGTCCCCAGGAGGAGTGCGACCCCCACCAAGGCCAGGGGAGCCATGGGGAGGCGTCGGGTACCTGGGGGGGTGGAGGAGGAGATCTGGGTGAGAGGAGCTGGCCCCACCCCATCGCATGGGAGTCCCGGGGGTGGGGGGTGGAGGAGAAGCTGAGAACCAAGGCAGGGAGGGTGGAGGCTGGGAAGATGCCCAGAGACAGACATCTGGAGAGGCAAAGTGACCCCGCACAACCAAGAAAGGCACAGAAAGAGGAAGAAAAGGCAGGGGAAGTCTTCCTGCACTGGTGCTAGGAGCGCACACTGCCCTAACCATGCTGGGAAATGGTTTGGCTGTCTCTAGTGAGCTGAATATTATGTACCCAATAGCCCAGCAATTCTGCTCCTGGCTATGGACCCAAGAGAAATATGCCTGTGCAGCCACCAAAAGACATGCCCAAGAATGTTCACAGTAGCTTTAGTCCCAGCCTGGAAAGAGCCCAGATGCCTATCAGCAGGAAGACAGAGAAAACACACCAGGGAGCAGGGCATGCTGTGGAATACTATACAGCAGTGAAAAGGGAGCGGAGTTTCCATACACCCAACTGCCAACACAGATGAGTCCCACAGACATAACAAAGGATGAATGAAGCCAGATGCAAAAGAACAGACTGTGATTGAGCATGTGGATTTGGGAGCTGGAAGCCCTAAATTCTCAGGTGATTCTCATGTTCTGCTTGGGGCTTGGGCTAGGACGATGCTGGGGTGTGTCTGTCTCTCTCCAGTGATGGTGGCTGGCTTTCTCTTTGGTCTCCCTGGGTCTCCAATCAGGCCCCATTTGGGACTGTTTGTTCTCTTTGCAGGTGTGTGTGTATGTGTGGGTCTCTAAGGTTTCTAATCTCTCTGCCTCCGGTCCTGGGTCTGAGCAGCCTTTTCTTTGTAGGGGCTACATTTCCTTTAAAAATGCAAATCAATCATGTTCCTCCTCTGCCCCAAAGCCTCCGGGAGCCTGTCTCACTCAGTGGACCAAGTCCTCTAGGTGGCCACTCCCTCCTGTCACTCAGGCTGCTCCAGCCACACCCTCCTCCTCGCTGACCCTCAGGTCCTCCCGCCCCAGGGTCTTTGCACTTCCCCTTTTCCTGGAAGGTTCTTCCCCACATATCCTCCTTCTGGCCTCTGCTCTGATGTCAGCTCCTTGGAGCTGCTTCCCTGTCCACTCGCCCCATTCAAAATGACAGCACTCACTTTTGAAGGGTCCCTGCCTATTGCACAACGAGAAGACCAGGGCTCAGAGAGGTTAAACGACTTGCCCAAGTTCACTCAGCACCAATTCTGTAGCTCCCCATTTCTCTCTCCAAGAGAAAGGGCGGCCCCAGCTCCCAGCTCCTCTGCCCCCCCTCAAGTTGCCATGGTGACCCAGTAGCCTATAAAAAAGGGAGACAGAGAGGAAGGGGGTGTCCTCCGAGCCCCCGCCCTCCACAACGCCTCAGCTTTCCCGGTAACTCCCATTTGTCTGAAAAGTTCTTCTCAGAGTCTAACCCACAGTCTGCCATCGGTGCTCACCCACATATCTAGGGTTGGAAGCTGGTTCCTCTGGGGGAGGGAAGCAGATTGTTGGCAGAACTTCCCCAGAGGAGTGTGTGTGTGCGTGTGTAGGTGGGGGAGAAGGGTGATTCTTAAAGGGCCACCGCACAATTAGCCTCTTTGGCAAGGCCCTTAATGATACATCTAATTAGCAGCCCCCTAATTAGCAATGACTTAAGCATAATTACAAACCCACCAGGATCCCAGGCAAAGACTCATGCTCCCTTCTCCCTCCCTCTTCCCTAGCTTTCAGAAGAAACTGGGGCCACCTGGGAGTTCAAGAATTCATCTAAAGCATCTAACGCTCTCTGGGAGGGGCCATGGCCTGGGAAGTCCTCCCTCGAGTCTAACCACTTGTCCTTCCTGCTGCAGTCATTAAGGGGGACCAGGGTCAGCCCAGGGGTGTTCTCACGCCTGGCCCCTCTGCCCAGGGGCTGGGTAAAGCAACCTAGCTTAATTCCATTTCCTACAAAACCTGGTTTCCTCTCACAGGAGGGCCTTGGTGGAGGGATCAGGGAGAGAAAGCATGAGACCAATACTGGTGAAATGAATGATCAAGATGTATGAGCCCTGTCACTGGAGGCTGGAGACAGCCGGGTTCCTGTCTGCCCCAGGCTCTGCCTCTCTTGGTCAGCCAGCAGCCTGGAAACCTAATCCGGGTTCAGAATCCAGCAGCAAAAGGATCAGGTTGAGCCCCGGGTGGGAGCTGGGAGGGCAGATGGTGGGTATGAAGGTGGGGACATCTCCCTGGGCCATTTCTCCCCATCCTCACAGGCCTGTGGCCAGCTGGGTGAGTGGTGAGCGCCCCAGTTTGGCCTCCCACAGCCCTCAAGGGCCTTGCAGTCTTCAACCATAGAGCCAGACTGTCCCATCATCATGCCACGTCCCAGCCCGAGGATCACACATACAGGGTTTCAGGGCCCAGGGCTGTGACAAGCTGCCAATGGGTAAACTGAGTCCTGGGGAGGGGAAGGGGCTTGAAGCTTCAAGCCAGAGATAGAGCAGAGACCCCTAACCCTGTGCTTTTTCTAACCCTTCCTGAGCCCCACATGGGCACCACCATACAGGGTGGTGACCCCACCCACAGTCCTGGGAGATGATGAACACACACACATACACACACATGCACACATTCATGGACAGCCCCCACCCCCTACAGTCACAGCCACAGGGCCTAACACTCCCTGACCCTCACTCTTGCCCACCTTCTCTGGGGCCCCCTTTCCTCCAGGGAGAAAGGCGATGTAGTGACCCAAGGGACTTCCGGATTCAGAAGCACCCTTTGGGAGCCTCAGAGGGCGGGGAAAAACCTTTTGGGACCCATCCCTACTGAGAGACAGGTCTGAGGCTATGGGCTGAGGACTGGAGGTGAGACTGCAGGAAGGACTGGCATGGCCTGATCCACTCCCTACTGCCATGCCTGCAATGGGGAAAGGCACACAATCTTTGTCAAAAGAATGAATGAGTTGAGAAATGGACAGACAGCAAGCGGTATGGAAATCAGACTGCAAGAAGGACTGGCCCAGTCTATATTAAGAAGGGACAGAGGAAGTTACACAGCAATTGCTACAGCAAAGGATACAGGTTAGAGTGCAAAAAGGACCGGCCTTGACATCCCAGAAACAAGGCAGGGAGAGAAGCGGGGATTTCCCTTCAGGGGAGGGAAGAGGTGGATGCCAGCCAGAGAACCAGGGAGCGCTCAGCTGAAGAAGGGAGAGGAGTCTGGGGGACTCCGGGCCTTCTGGGGGAGCCCACTCTGGGTGGGTGGGTGGGGGGATTTCTTCTTCCAAGTCTCCCCTGCCAGGGGCGGAGACAAAGGTGTGTAGGAGGAGAGTTAACAGGCTGCGGGGGGAGCTGGCAAAGAGGAGAGAGAGACCCAGGGACCTAGGGACCCAGGGACAGGGAGGCAGGGAAGAGAGGGAGAGCCACGCGGAGATAAGGAACAGAGAGAGAGGCCGAGATAGAAGCCCAGAGAGAAGCACTGCAGAGATGGCCAGAGAGGGAGAAAGCACCGGAGAGACACGGAGAGATACAGACAGAGACAGGAGTGAGAGACAGGGAGGCAGCGCGAGGGACTCAGCCAGGCAACCCGACTCCATAAGGCAGAGACCCGGAGACCTGCGGACACACGGCGAGAGGAGACCAGACACAGGAAGGCGGGGGCGCGGGCAGAGCACGCGAGGGGGGCTGCCCCTCTCCGGGCCGGGGGCGGGCTGCTCAGTGCCCGCGGGCACCGTCTCCCCGGCTCCTTCCCCCTGGAACTCAGGAGGGTGCTGGGGGTGGGAGTGGCGCTGTCACCCCACCAGAGAGCTGGGGTCCGCACCCGGGATATGCACCCCCAGTAAAGAGCTCAGGGGAAAGCGGCTCCCCGCTCCGAAACCCCACCTCCCCCACCCCCGCCTGGGGTATCACCATCCCTCTCCCACGCCCCCCCTTCCATAACTGGGGGGCTCCTACCTGAGGTTACAGCCTGGAGAGGGTCCCCCTTGCACTGGGCTGGCAGTGGTGGGCGCTCCGCCCGAAAGAGAGAGAGAGAGACAGAGAGAGACAGGAAGAGAGAAGCCGGAGACTGAGAGGGAGAGCCGGGGAGGAGGGGAGGGAGAGGGGAT
>PVKY010001136.1:0-34933 GCA_004027775.1 Bradypus variegatus | reverse complement strand
CTCTGGATTATTGCCTTTTGTCTCAGAGCTCTCTTAGTTCTGCACTCATTTTAGAGTAATAATTTTAGAAACAGAAAAGAAAAAAAAAAAGGTCCTCCTCGCAGATCTAGTGGGTTATTGAAATATTAAGAGACAAAGCAATTAGGGCCATTAATGAGAGATCCAGGGGACAGAGAGTTCAGTCCCTCTTCAGGAATTGCCTGAGCTTTGCCCTTCCCCCTTCCAAGCGCCCGAACTCCAAAAAGCTGCTGCTTTTTTTTTCTTTTCTTTTCCTGGGTTCCCAGTGCCGGCGCTCCCTCCTCCCACGGGACCGAGCCTCGCTGGGAGGGGCGTGGGTCCCCTGGCCGCAGAACCTTTCTGAGCGGTTTCCCCTCCCTGCTGTTCTTATCCAGGACCTCTGCTGCGGCTGAGCCGTGACACGTCACAAGTGCGCGCCATTCTCCAGGGAAGCCCTGGGATGCCAGGCTGTGTAGGGGCGCTCCTAGCCCGCTTCAAAGATGGTTGAGTAGGAGGGGTTAACTCCTCCCTTTCCGCACAGCTCCGCTCCCCCAGCTCTGGGACAATCAGCCGTGGGTGTATTCAAAGCCACTGTCCACGGCGGATAATGTGGCGCGCGACTGGTGCCGTAGGGAAAGGTCCCTGTCAGGCTGGGTCTCTTGGCGCGGCTCTGTGCCGTGCATTCGGCCCCGGGCAGGAGCAGCCCTGCCCGCCAGGGAGACGGCTGCAAGCAGCGCGGCCCCCCTATTTCTCTTCCTTTTGGCTCCCCTTTGTTCCCCTGGACCCGAGACAGTCAGCAGTGGGTATGGGAAGGGGAATCCTCCACGCCAGACACCGAGGTGCTAGTCCACACCACTCCCGTCCTATCTGCCGCTGCTCCCGGGCTCCAAGCGCCACCCCACTGTTTCCCCGCACCGCAGCGTGGCCGAGGGACTCAGCCAAATCACTCACTCGTCCCAGAATGCAGACTCCTGGTTTCACCAAATGCACATTCCCTGTGGCTTTAGCAGACCTCGTCCGGCTGGTGCTACCCTGGAGTTGACGTTCTGGGTCACTTTCTGGTTTCCGCTCAGTGTCTTTCACGAAGGTGTCTCCCTGCTCTGTCTCACCTAGCCGCCATCATCCAACTCCTCCTTAGGTTTATTTTTATGAAACCAAAACAATAGGAAAATATATCTTCAAATTTCTTCCAGTTCAATTTAGGATAATCATTAGGTCTCCAGAAGGTTACAGTACTTTCTATTACAGCAATGGGTTTAAAGAGGTTGATTTTTGGCATCTCCAACAAACTCCTGGGGAGAGTGTTGGCATGGACCTAGTTCTAAGCCAGTAATACCCCATGAGGCTTGGGCAAGACCCTTTGTGTTGCTAGACCCCATTTCCTTACCCTTAAAACGAGGGAATCCCTAGATGATCTGTGTGCCCTTTCCAATCAAATCACTTTTTGATTCTACTTTTTTCCATAAAACTTTAAGATTAACAGCTTGACAATTAAATCCTTCAGAATTTTAAAACAATTTCTCCTAGCAGCACGTTTTGATCAAAGCCCATTGGAGGTTACTTTATTCATCTGTTTTAGTTATCTAGGATGCTCACAACAAATATGATGAGATGGGTTGGGTTCAACAATGGGAATTTATTTGTTTATGGTTTTGAGAATGGGAAAATGTCCAAATCAAGGCAATGCTTTCTTCCCAAAGACTGGCTGCCTGCGATTCTTGAATTCCCTGTCACATGGCAAGCCGCATGGCGGCGTCTGCTGGTCTCTCCCTTCTCTTCCGGGCTTCACTGATTTCAGCTACTTGCTTCTGTGGCTTTCTCTCTCTCTGTCCAAATTTCATTCTCTTATAAAAGACTCTAGTAAAAGGATTAAGGTCCCTCCACACCTTAACTAAAGTAACCTCATTGAAAAGTCCTACTTACAGTGGGTTCCCACCCATAGGATAGATGTTTTTCTGGGGGTACATACAGCTTCAAACCACCACATCTTCCTAAAGGTTGCTTCAGAAGTTATCTTTATACTTACACCAAAGGAGCCGAAGAACACTGCAGTCTTTCTTCTCAGATCAATTAATTCTGTCTTGTTAACTGGAAGGGACTGGATCACTCAGTAAGGAAAAGTATTATCCCATGGAAGAAGAAAGTTAGCATGATTTTCCATTTGGAAGAGAATCAACAATGTTCCAGCAGAGACAACTTAGTACAAATCATTGCCTAATCCCTTTATTTCCATGTGCTTCCTTGGCATTTTGTCAAGGTGGCATCTGAGGGCTGCTAACAGTATCGGTAGCTTTCTTTCAAGCACAGTTTTGATAAATATAGAGTTCAGAAACAACTGAATCAGTGAAATTCTTTTAAAAGTATGACATGCTAGGAAGAGGTACAATAAGATTACAGAGGAAAAGGGAAGAAACCAAGAAGAAAAATTAGAAGATGATTCTCAAAGATCCCAGAAAAGAAATGTAATGGTATCTATAGTCTGAATGGAGAAAGGTATTCCATTGGCAGTAGAATATCACATAAAAATAAAAAGTAAACAGAAAAGAAGGAAGGGATTGATCTGGAGATCTGGAAGTTAATAATGGAAAATAAGAAATTACTAGTCTGAATAAAGAACCAGTACCCCAGAAAAGGAGGGTGAAAAAAAATCATAAATGCTTCCTATCAACATGGTTCACTTACGCCTATATCACTATATTTATTCTATCTTAATGGTTTATTTAACTTATGGCTAAATTGTTATAAGGTATGTAACTGATTTGTTAATATGAATATTGTACTTATATTTATTCTTCTCTACCCAGGTTTTAATTTTCCCACTTTTCAATGTGACCCTTAAAAGGTGGATAGTTAAATAAACAGGCAAATAGTCATTAAACAATAAAATATACATGTATGAGTTATTTAAAAGAGGGTTAAGATAATATGAAACAGAACTGAAGACAATGCTTTGATTTTTTTTCCAAAATATTATTTTTCTTAAATCCATTTGAAAGAGTATTCAAATTAAATGTAAACAAATTCTTATGAATATAGCTTCAAGGATTAGCTATAAGCATTTATAGTTATAAAAAGTTTTAAAATGATAATTAAACAATTATGCCAAGATTCAAACAGCATTAAAACTCAGGCCACACTGAATATGTTTGAAGAGAAACTGAGACATCGATCTAAATACGTCATGATAATGGATAAAAACAGTAAAAGAAATGAACTTAATGTTTAAATAAATTTTTAGGAATTTATTTCTTAAAGAGTGCTTACGGTGTTCTTGGTTTATTTGTAAAGATTTGTTTGTAAAGACTTCACATTTAAATTCATCAGTGTCTTTAAATAAATAAAAAAATTTGAGATACGTGGTCCAAAAGTTTAATTTTAGTTTTGATTTTTACTGTGTTACAAGAAGCCCATTTAAAGCAGGACCCCCGTAATCCAGGGTGGTTTGGGGTGGCTACTACTCAAATGCCTTACTTTGCAAGAAGGATCTTATGTATCTAAACCCAAACTGCAGGGCTGTATGGGTAAATTGGGCATTGTAAATCTATGCCCTAATACGATGAGTTGTTTCTTCAGAATGATAAGGAATGTAGTCATTTACTTGAAGGAACTTAGGCACCTAACACAGCATGTACATGCAGCTAAAAGGTGACAACATGACTTACACAGGGTCACGTGGCTCCTTAGGAAGAGAGCTGTGGGGGGTGGAGGGGGCACACGTCTTTTCATGCTCAGGGCCGTGCCCTCTCTGCCTCCCTGTGCTACTCTAACTGCAGCCTCCCTTTCCCTTAGTCCAACATTTTAAATTATAGCTCCAGGCAGTGCTGCATACCTTAAATGTTATGGTATTATTAGGTGAATTAAAAGCTAATCTTGGGTTCCACATAAACAGGATTCAGCATAGGGTTTCAAAAGATAGGCAGTATTGCACTTATCTTATAAATTGCCTCTCCTTTAGGAAATAATGTAACTGAACTCATATTTCTGTGCTGCTAATCAGAACTCCAGGTCTGTATCCCAAGTTTTATTACCACCTCACCATGTGATCTCTCAACTACATTTATTGAGCAAACTACTCTGGACAAGTGTTGAGCTACTAATCCAATTTTTTATTATTTATTATATGCCAGGTGCTCTTCTGAACACTACATGTATTAAGTCATTTAACCCTCAAAACAATTGCATGAGGTAATTTTCTTATTTGCATTTTACCAATGAAAAAAACAAGCACAGAGAAGTTAAATCACTTGTTTAAAGTCACAGGGTAAGCGGTAGGGCCAGGATTCAAATCTAGGTAATTTGGCTCTGGAGCCTCAAGCAATCCAGAGGAGGAAAATCCCTGTCCCACGGAGCCCAAGGGTTAAGTGGGAGACAAACACAAATAATAGGGGTGATATTTTCTATTTTGTGTGTGGGAGAAGGCTGATTACTGTATTTAACTGTCCTTCATTTGCCTTGAGGGAATTAAAATTGCTGCACAAATGCCAAAGAAAAAGAAAATATTACTATTCAGATTCTGACATTCAAAACAGGATTTTTCAGTAGCAAAAGAGGCTTGAAAGCCAGGTATTATTATAAGACAATACAAAGGGAAGAAAGCCAAATCAAGTGCCAGGCTTGGTTGCCCAAATCAGAGAGTTTTACGTAAGGGAGGGGCCACAGCCCATCGGGAGGAAGTGGAGGAAAGCTAACTCTTTCCACCTCCAAGGGATTATGGGGAAAAGGTGGCCAAGAGCTAACTGTATGTTAGATAATGGGAAAATTAGGAGGATAGTTTAGGGGTCCGGCAGGGGGTTCTGTCAGCCTAAATGAAAGTGTGAAGCAGCATGTCCAAGCAGAGAAAGGTTCTAGTTTGCCTTGCTGAGCTTCCCAAGCATCTCTTGTGGTGAGGATGCTAAGTGGAGAGCCAGCACCCCAGCAGGAGAGGCTGGAGCTGGAGCTGAAGCACCTAGAATAGGCCGCAGGATGGAAGACAAAGCAGAAACATGGAGGAATCCACATCTGGAGGGATGGAGGGAACATGTCCACAGGAAAAAGCCATAGCTCATCCTGAGCTGAGAAGGAACTGAGTGCTGGTTCAGTATTTGCAGACCCCAGCAGAATGCCAGAAGAACCCCTCTCAGCTGGGATATGAGAGGATCCTGTACTGCCCATCAGAGGCCAGCCATCCTCCCTCCCTCCCTCCCCCCAAAAACCCAGAGGCCAACCCAGAGGAGACCCAGTGGGGCTTGGAGGCATGAAAATCAGAGACTAAGCAATTATCCCCAAAGACTGAGTGTTACAATGGGACATTTAAATTTTTGGAGCAGACCAAGTTTACAAAGCTAGAGTAAATTTAGTTGCTTTTCCTTCCCAAGCAAGGGGCATGGAGGTGGGGTTGTCAGCCCATGAGGGAGTCCAGAACAGGTGTAAACCAATTAAAGAAACTACACTTGTCGGCATAAAAAGGTAGACTGATCATTGCTTCTACGCTGCTCCAACTATAAACAGTTAACTACAATGAAGTGTGGGAAGTTCTGTAGTAGAATAACAAAACCCTGCATACTATGTGTCAGATTGCCCACAGCACTTTACATGTGTTAACTCATTTAATGCTTGCAAAATCCCCATGAGGTGGTGCCCTCATTGTCCCCATTCCACAGATGAGGAATCTGAGGCACGAGAGGTTAAATAACTGGCTCAAGATCACACAGCTGTCAAGTGGAAAGCTGGGATTGGGCTCAGGCAGTCGGGCTCATGAGTCCATGCTCTTCACCTCCATGTTATACTCTGCACATACAGAGAGTGAGGGGAATGCAAGAGGATGTGACCCACTCTGCCCCCTTGCAGAGCAGGCTTCTCAGAGGAGATGCTGCTGAGGCTTGGCCTGGGCGGTGGCAGAGGGAAGGAAGCGGGGTAAAAAACAGGAACATAGGCTCCAACACCTAAAGGAACACAAATTGCAGGGAAGAACCAAATGTCCAAGACCTCCACACTCTGACTTAACTTCCACTACCATGCCAGTTTCTTTCTTTCATGGCAACTTTGTATAAAGAAACAGTTTTTATTACCTTATAAGAATGCCCTTACAATGAATATGCAACAATCAAGCACAGTTAATCGGGGATGCTTAGCGGTCAGGTAGGCTCACTCAAAACAGCTAAATGAGTCACTGATCTTCAGCTTCACAGGCCTGTGATTCAAATTCCAGCCTCACTAGAGCAGTTCACAAATATTCAACACCAGGAACGTTAAATCTGAGAGTGCCGCCAGTCTGCTGTGTCCTGCGGCGGGACTATGGCGTGCGTGGTGGAGGGGGCGGTGGGAGAGGATGCCGGGAGTGACCCGCCCCACATGGCCAGCCAAGAAGAGCCTGGAGTCTTTGGAAAAAAAGAGGAGCAAGGAAAGTCCCTTGGGATATTGACATCGTCTCAATCTGTAAACTATTTTGGATATTTTGTCTTTCTTCAGCTATTTCCTATATGTTTATTGGCCATTTTTATTTCCTACATTGTGAATTTTCATTAAATGTATTTTGCCTTTTTTTCCCATTGAATAGTCATCTTTTTAAACAATTTTAAGATTTAAAAAAATTTTAGAATATTAATCCATATATGTTGTGAATGTTTTACTTGGCTTGTTTACCCTTTAAATTTACTTAAAGTGTTCTTTAAGTGAAAAGTTAATAAAATTACATGAGCAAATCTACACATTTTTCTTTTGTAGATTCTTCATTTGTTTATATTTATATTAGTAAGATGATCTTCCTCACTCCAGCTGAGAAAGGTAGTCCCTCTATATTGTCCTATAGCTGCTTCGTGGTTCCATTACAGCTTGGAGGTTAAGAGCCCAGGTCCGGAGTTCAACAAAGGAGGGGTCCACCCTTCACAGGTGGGGGAACTTTTCTTCCTTCTGTTTTGTGGCTTATTATGAGCTGGGCACTCAGCAATCCAATGACAGAAGCACTCGCCCCATTTTGCAGATGGGAAAACTGATATTTAGAGAGGTAGAATTATTTGTTCAGAGTCACCCAGTAAGTGGGAGCAAACTAGTCCTCCTGTGTTTTCAGTCTTACCAGTTACACTTGCACCATACTGCTCACTTGGTGCATTGTCCTTTTATTCTTCTATTATATTTTGGAGTAAGAGTTGGTAGTATTTCACTTGGAATGTTTGCATCTGTAATCAAAAGTAGGAAGGGCGTGCAGTTTTCCTTAGGGAAATATTTTCTCACCTTGGCGCCTTAACCACCTCTGGACTCCGGCTAGTACTTTGTTAACATATTTGATTGGCCCATTTCAAACTCACCATGGGACTAACTGCCAGGGCTTGGAACACAACCCTTCTGGTGGAAATTACAAAGGACAGAGGCCTGGAGAGAGAATAGGGCAGACCTCTGTTTAATTAACAGCATTTAGCATGTTCTCTCTGTCAAGAATGAACCAAACGCATTTTAAACGGGTGGTAAGAAAATTCCACCTCACCCCCACCCCCCATGGGGCTGGCTTAAAGCAAGAACACTGACTGCGGAGATGGTAAGGGTTCAGTGCAGAATGTTTTTAAGTTTTCATTTAACTTGATTAGAAACAGCTGGAGAATCAGAACAATTGAGTAACCTCTCCGATGATGCAGAAGGAAAGAATTTCCACGGTGACATAACCACAAGTTACTATCCTGGCTTGTTTCAGATAAGGACATAATTTACATTCATTAAATTACAAGCCCCAAACTTCTAGTCCTTTCAGTGTTCGTCTCTGTATCTATTCAGATTACTATTGCCCAGTGCTGCTAATTACTGTCAGTGCCAAATATTACCTAATTAACAACTATTTCACCTTAACAAAGGGTTTTTTAAAAGCATTCATATAAATATAAGATTCCGAATAATCAAAAAAGTAATTCTCTTGATTATTAAGTCATGGGCACAGGGGGAGAGATGTTCTTCAGAGTGATGGAGAAGTCAGGTGACGCCCCATCCTGAAACGTGCTCCAGGGAGAGAAGCACTTCCTGGTTCCGCTAGCCCAGACGCACCCCCAAGTGAGGAGTGGGCTGCTCCCCCTCCACCACAGGGCTCTCATCCCCTTCCCTGAGCCCCTCCTCCCAACCCGGACTGGGCAGCTGTCCTAACTCAGTGCTCCGATGCTTGCTTGACTCTAGTATTGGTTTCACAGAGACGCTGAGAGAATTCTGTGATAATCTTTCCTGTTCTTCACTTGCATAGTTTCAAAAATTAAAGCAATTGAAATTCCAGATGTCAACTTCAGAGAGTCATTGTCAGAACACACAATAAAACTTCTGATTCATGTTTTAAATAAAATAAATCATTTTTAAATGATAAAAACTAATAATGTTAAGTGGAAAATATGGAGGTACAAAAGAGGGAAAAGGCAATCCATAATCCCACTCCCAGCAAATGACCACTGTTAACATATTGGTATGTTTTTCCCATTATAAGGTATTTTGTTTTCCCCTTCTCCATCCCTCCCCTTTCCTTCTTTCTCTCTCCTTCTCCTCCCTCCCTCTCTCTCTCTCATATTCTATTTCTCTCTCTTATCAGAGGTCACCTAGTTAATTTTCCCTCACAAATAGGGCAGAGCTGTGATAAGGGAAGTGGATACAGTGGGATCCATGCTCCTGAAAATGACAAAAGGTTGTGAACTCACCATAGCCTAGGATTTCAGCAAATTGTGCCCTCCCCACTTCCCACCAGACCTAGACTTTTTTGGCTTATTTCTTCATTATCCCCAACTATCTAAAGAGAGGTTGGGTGACCACCATCTGTGAGCAGGGATGGAGAAATGCAAGTGGGGCTGGCACAGAGAAGCATGTAGACGAGGTGTAGGAGGACACATTTTATGAACATCCATTTTTCCAAAGCTAGTTTGCCCTAAGCTCCACAAGCTCTAGGTGCTTCCTGTAACCCCACCCCATCCCACCAATGTCTCTTACATCACACCCTAGATAGCTTTACATTTCTTTTCCTCCTGGTGTGGCAGAGAGAGTTCCATTTGCTTGTCCAAGCAAGGTTCTCTTTTCACGACAAAAATCTCAGCTCTTTGGAAGCTTGGCAAGACTGTGTGACCAAGTGCCTCTTCCCTCACTGACGAGGAGCACTTGTGTGCTACTCAGATGATGCAGGTGCGAGATGTTTGCTGGGGAACAAAGCCCCTGCTCACCCATGTGGGACATGCAGCATGAGAGAGACATAAACGTTTGTTGGTTGAAGCTTGTTATTGCATTCTTTCCTAGCATTCCTAAAACAATTCACTACACTCTGATCTCTGATTTTTCTATCTTCCTAAAATAAGGATTTGGTCATATTATTTATTTGCATAAAAATTATCCAGGGCTAGCCACTCCGCCTATCAGATGAGGTTCAAATGTGTTTTCCTGGCAGACAATCTGGTCCAACCTACCACTGTGGGCTCATCTCCCATCTCCAACCTACACCCTAAAGCACAGCCACACTGACTCCTAGGCTATTTACCAAGGGGCCAGTCGTGGCCCCAAGGGGTGGCTTAGGGTGTCTTTAGCCCCTCTATAGTTTCCATCAGGCTACCCTCCCAATTCTTTGGTATGCATAATCAAGGTAATGTAAAGTGCATGGGAATGCAGCTTTATGACAAGTCTCCTGTCTACTCTTCTCCCCCCAACTAGATTGCTCAACTACATCAAACACTTAGAGCCACCAGTGAGTGCCTGGCCATAATACGTGCTCAACGAAAATGTGTGGATAATTAAAATAATAATAGCGAACAGTTATAAAGCACATATTATATTTTATTCAATCTTTGTGAAAACCTTAGGGAGGTGATGCTATTAAAATTCTCATGTTCTAAGCTGAAGAAACTAAGGCTCAGAACAGTTAAGTATACCCAGATTGACCTAGCTGGTAAATAGTAAAACTAAATTTGAACCCCGGCTCTCCAGCTCCAAAATCTTTGCATTTATTAGTTACAGAATGTTCAAAGTTGATTTTTACTATTGCAAACAATAACACTGAAGTATGAAAATTACCTCCTGGGAAAAATCTACTTGAGAGTTGGGTCTCTAAAGATGGTGAGATGGGCCTGAAATAGAAAAATTTCTGTAACAGACACATTTGCCATTTTTAAACAGTCAAAGTGGCTTTAGTATATTATATTTTCAGCCTATAGACATTACTAGTATGTCACGGTGGTTAAAGCTCTGTCGTCCATAGAATCGGGTCTGGTACCAGCTCCACTACTTGCTAGTCAAGTGGGCAACCTCTCTCTTCCCCCATTTCCTAATAGCAAATTGGGGAAATTACTAGACCTACCCCATAGGTGGGTTGTGAGGGTTGCGTGAGATGAGGTACATGATGGACCTACCGTGGGCCTGGAGCATCATTACTGCTTAATAAACGTTCGCCGGGTTTACTACACACCGTCATTACAGCAGGAGAGAGTGTGCAGGTGTCACGGTGTTCTCCTTTCACAGGCAGTGTCAGCTATCCCGAGGGCCGCATCACTGACGTATGGTTTCTGAGCTGTCTGTGAGTTTGATGTTCCCCTCGGTGGCCTGAGAACTGAACTTGGCACTTAAAGGAAGCATCTCCACATCAGGGGTCCTGACCCATTTCAGTTCTTGGTCGTGCTGTTGATTTAGGAAAGTCTTTAAGCAAGCAGCATGACCTCTCAGGGCCTGTGGACCATGTAGATAATGAGTTGCCAGTCAATAGCCCCACGGACACACTAAAGATTTCTGACTTGATTTTGGAATCAGATGTATGAAGATAAGAGGGATGTGCAATCTGTGAGTAAAAAAAGGTTTAACCACGTGAAGCCTACTAAGGAAAATAAATTATGCAACATAAGAAGGAAGGCTGTGTAGGAAATGGATTATGTAATTTTTAATGATAAAAATGTTTAAGGAAAATCAACATTTAAATGATAAGCAAAAGTTTAAAATGTTCATTCACTCATTCATTCATTCATTCAATGAACATTCATTCACCATAAGCCAGGGAACGTGCTAGGCACTTTCACGTTTCTCATTTAATCTCTTCGAATTTTCCCATTAAACCCATGAAATCAGCAACCTATTCTCATTTTGCAGATAAGGAGCAGAGGTTAGGCAAGTACCCACCGTTATGAAGTCACAGCCATTGGTAGAAATGATGCCCAGAGTTTTAAAATGTTTTTACTAGTACTTAAGCCTGAAACATCTCCAACAATATTCATGCCCCTTCTAAGAGACTTCAAGTCAATAAGTGAAAAACTCAAATCAACAGAAAATTATCAAGACTGCCTTTCAAACTACTTATATCCCTTAATTTATGACTAAACTGAGTGCTCTTTAGGCAGAAACCAGAAGCTGAAGGGCTTGGAGGAGTCAACTGCTTTCCAATTGCTTGGAGGCTGGTCATCGAGGCTTAGCTCTCACTGCAGTGCTTTGCTCCCCTTTCCTTTAGAAATGTTTTCCTGCTTAAAAAGTATTTACACTAGAGATAGAAAAGGTAAGAAGGCATAAACTCCATCCACGCCATTTTTCAGGACAGTTCTAAGGAAACAAAAAGTCTGAGGAAAATAAGAATTGTACAAGTGCAAATGCAATTTAGAAATACTGTATAACGTAGGTGGTCCCTGATCAGATGGCATAGTGTGTTTCCAGAAACCACAGTTCAAGACGAATCTTTATAAAGGCCCCTAAGTAGCTGATGTTATATTTGTTTGCACTCAGCCAGTGGGTAAATCCTCATTTATCTCTTTGATAAAAGGCACAATGGTGATACTAAGAAAACTCTTGCTTTTTCAGGCAATGCCAGAATTGGAGATGCAGTGATCAAAGTGTGAGAAAGCATTTTTTGTCTTTGAGTCTTGACACTCCCCCCACCCCCCACCCCCAGTAAAATCTCTGGAAAAACATTCTCCCTGAAAGAGGCCTTATGGCACAGTGTTTGTGGAATGTCAAAGCAACACAGACCTGCCTTCAAATTCTGATTCTGTTCCTTACTGTGTGGTGTCAGGCAAATTACTGACTCCCCTGAGCTTTACTGCTGTTACCTATAAATTCAGGATAATAATATCTAATCTCCAGTTTGTTCTGAGGCTCAGTGAGTTGTCATATCCACGGAAGCATCAGGCACAGGCCCTGACACACCATGCTCATGGGCCTTCAACAAAGTTATCATTTGTCATAGGCCCCTGCAGTCCATTCTTTCCCAGGGTGAGCCTTGGGTGTCTCCTCCGTAGGCTTTAAAGCTTAGCTCAGAATACTTCCTTTGAGATCCTTGGGACTCAGCTGCTTGGTCACAAGTTCCCACTGGTGCCCACATCGTGGCCACTCCTTCTAAAGCCCCACTGGCTTGCCCTTTATAAAATTTTCATCACCTGCAGCAACTCAAGCAACGTGGGTGAGGGTCAGACCCCAGCTGGTCTGGCCCTGCAGTGAGTTGAGCTCATCATTAATTTGCACCAGTGCTGCAAGGCTGGCACATCTTTATCACGAGCAGACTGCGTCATTACATTTAGACCCTTTAATGAAAAACCCAAGTTGGCTTATGTGTTTAAAACACACTGACTATTACACCCACACAATCTGGTACCATAACCACCAGCCACGGGTGGCCACTGAACACTTGAATGTGGGAAGTCAGAACTGAGAGTTCAAAGACACTGGATTTCAAAGACTTCGTATCAAAAAAGAAAAAAAAAAGATCTTAACATACCTCAATTTATTTTTATTGATTACATGTTGAAATCCATGGGCTTAAATAAAAGTCCCAACATTCCTCCTTGATCAGAGCGGCGAGAGCCAGCCGAGGGCCAGATACGCGTCCGACGCTGGTGCCAGCCGCCACCTCGGCCTGAGCTTGAGCAGAGCTGCCCACACCACCGGGCCGGGCACAGTGAGAGGCAGCCGCCCCCTGCCTTGCCATGTGTATTATCATTTTGCAGAGGCCAGCCGAATCCATTTCAACTTGGCTTCTTTTCACTTGTGTTTTTCTTCTTCTTATCAATGGACCTCTGGGTCTCTGACAACCTGACAACAAGAACTTTCATTCTTCCAAAGACTTGGCAAGAAACAGACAAAACAGGTAAAAACATAATTTCGTTTTCAGCAGAAAGATGAGCACCTCCTAGCTCCTTTCCAGGATGGACGTGTGTTTAAACAATATGCCCTTCCGAGCTTTCTTCTTTGTTCTACTTACTTCCTAGACTTGGCCATACGCCAAGGCCGAGAGAGATAATCTTCAGACAGACTGCCTGAGTGGGACAAGCTTGACACAGCCAGGCCTCTCTCTTGCTGCAAAGACATGAACCATTCCTGGTACAGAGCTTCAGGCATTTATTTTCTTCATATGTGACGTGACTTTGGCTTGACCACGAGGCCAGCGTGGCTCTGGCAATGGCTGGGATTGTAGCCAATGAATAAGAAACCCAAAACGGCAGCACAGGCTCCTCAATCCTTGGAGCTTCTTATTTTCAGTCCCTGAGCTGAAGTCTGCTTGGTTGGACGCGCACGTACATACCTGGGCCTCGGTGAAGGGCTCCGCAGCACCGCATACACCCATTTTCTCATGTAAAGCATTCAGCATAGTGTTTGGCACATGGTTAAGTGCTCAGTACAATTCATGCTTAGAATAGTTTTTATAATGTTTCTGTGTAAGTAGGCTTCTCCTACAGTATGTAGCACTATGTACCTTACTAAGAGCTGACATATTATAGAACTTCACAGCTTTTAAATAGTTTCCAGTCATAATCTCATTTGATCCTCAGGGAAATAGCTTAAAACCCACCTCTCACATGAAGGGTTCCCCCATGGTTCCAATCTCTCCCTTCTCTGAAGCACCAGGACATTTGGTTTGTCTCTGTTTGCACGCACACACCCTGCTGCCACCCACACACAGAGCCCTGAGATCCGTGCGCTGCTGTCTGACCTGCCCTGCCCCCCCCCCCGAGGCTGTAGTGTCGGGGCTCCCCTGCCGGCCAGTGGGAGGCACCAGCAGGAGACCAGAGGCCAAGGGAGAGGAAGGTCAGAGTGCTTCTCTCCAACTGCTCCTTGCTTGGGCACAGTTGTAGGCAGTGGCTGTGTTTCTCCAATGCAACAGCCCCTCCTTCAGGCTCCAGCTCTACTTAAGGGGGCAGCAATGGCTCCTTTGTTTGGATCTCTGGGTACCTCAGCCTCCTGGGTTGATTCCTCTAACCCAAACCCTACCCCTGAGGGTATCCCCGTAACTCAGGCTTCTTCACTGGAACCATCTGGGATGAACGCTGTTTCCCCCGAGACCTTGAGAGATATAGCAGCATTTATATTTCTCTCCATTTTATACTTATAATAGAAATATATTGTTTATTATAGAAACTTTGGAAAATGAAGAGCATGCAAGAAGAAAATAAAAGCCAATGGAAATCCTACCAAAAGGAGACAACCATTATTGACATACTATTGTATATCTCTCATTGGTATGCCTGATGATAGAAGCATTATACACACACACATTTATGCTTTGTGTGTTTCCCATATTATTTCTTTAAACATTCTTCAAGAATATGGCTTTTAATTGCTACCTAATATTTTCTGGTATTTGTAACTCTCTTGTGACCCTTGGCGTACACTTGGATCATAAATTATTCTCTACTACTAGAGGAAGCATGCACAGGTTAATTTACTTTGTCATTCATCTACCTTGGTATTTTACATGTGGTTCTTCATTCATATAATCATTCACAACACTCTGGATAGAATGTAAAGTGAAGTAGATTTGTATGAGCATACAAGAGAAAATAAGCATAGTAAAATAAGCTGAAGTCAAGAGTGAGGTTAGAACCCATAACACATGCCAAGAAATCCTATACTCTTATTAGAGGGTGGACCACACATTTGGCTCTACGCTTTCTAACAGCCCATTCAAGACAGGACACTACTAGTTACTCAATTCGGAGTCTCCAGAAAATAGAAACAATCTAGTTACTCTCAAGAAATACTGACTGAAAGGCATAATGTCATCTTCAACAGTATCCTTACAGTAAAAAGAGTTTCACACGTTTGTTTCTTACACAAACTGCCTATATAAGCTGAAGGTATCATGCCAAACTGCAATTCGGAAAAAGGCAATTCTACAAAGGGCTGATGTGATGCAGTCCTGATACATGGCTCTTGAACTGGCTTAAAATCCAGGAGTAGAGTTCAGAGAATCTAGAGAAAAGGATGGCCTGTGTATTCTTTAGGAAAACCTCCATAATGGGTCACTTTACAATACCTATTTTTTAAGTATATTAAGTAGCAGAGTTCTGGTTCCAGAAATATGGTCACTAAAACAGACTTCATCCCTTCTACAAACATTTAAAACTGCTGGATAAAACAACAACAAATTGGAAACACACAGTGAAACGTGAAAGGACAAACGGACAATCTCCAGGTATCAGCAATAGCGGGAGAAGTCACAGCCAGAGCAGAAGGCTTGCAAGTGCCTCTGGAGGCCACAGACACACCACATCTGATCACAGGCCTTAGAGGGGGAGGTTTTCATGCCCGAAGAGGAACATTTAGATGTGGCCTTGGCCTCTCCAAAATAGGGAGCTGACCTGGGAAATGCTGTATATAGCTAAGTCCCTAGAAAGAAGGACTAGAAAAAACCTACTACTAGCTTGTCTCTGTTTTTCTCTTTTTTTTATTTTTATTAAATAAACAAAAGAAAATCTCTTCCATGAGAGACTGAATCATTTGCAAGTGTGGAGTCCTAATTTATGGAATCCTAAGCTGCAAAATTAACAACTATAAAATGGTTCCTAGACCAGTGAAACCCATGGAACACTTGGCAAATGAAAATGTAAAGCAAGTCTGTCAGGGCATTTCCCCTTCCACGGCTCGTGGGACACTCACAGAAACAAACAAGTTCAACTGAAGATGAGCTCACAGTAAAAATCACAAACCACAAAAGAAAATGAATCATGATGAGGGAAAGTTAGTAGATATATAGGAAAATATGTGCTCCCTCCAAACTGAAATATTAAAATGGGGTTATATAATAAATAGGTATTAAATAATTAAAACACTATAAAATGGAGTAGAAACAATATGAAAGAACAGGACATTATCTAAAGGCAGGAGAATCTAAATGCACTTAAATGAAATGAATAGTTATTGAAGTTAAGAACTCAAAACATAGGTTAAATAACAGATTGGACACAATTTAAGAGAAGAAAGACTTGAGGAAATGGAGATAAAACAAGTCTAAGATATCAAATAACACTGAGTTCAAGATCATATTTAACATTATAAACACTTATAATAGCTCATACTATATAAGCAGGCACTGTACTAGGTTCTTTGCAGATATCCTTTCATTTAATCCTCTTAACAGTCCTTTTTTGTTTGTTTGTTTCCCCAAATGAGTTAACCAAGGTACAAAGAATTTAATTGACTTACTAAAGTCACACAGCAGAGATGGAATTGGAACCCGGGAATCCATACTTCCTGACAATAGTACAAGTATCCTCAGGGACCAGGGACTTCTCTTCTTCTGACATCTCCTCTCTCTACTGCAATACCCGCATCCTCCTCTCTGCTAGATCATTCCTCTCAGCACATAATAATGTTCGAGTATTTCCCAACACACACACACACACACACACACACACGTCTCCTGACCTTGTATTTTCAGCCAGCTACCAATCCCATTATTCTGCTACTTCTCACAACCAAAATTTATAAAAGGTTTCTACAAAGGTGGTCTCAACTTCCTCAGCCACTATTTTCTCTTCCACCCACTCAACCTACCAACTCTATTATACCACAATATCTTAGAGCACTTCTCCGAGCTTCATATTCTATTTGACTGCTTATTTGATATTTAAAATTTAACTTACCATGATCCCTGTCTTCTTCATTTTTATTATAGAAATTTTAAAAAGATAGAAAGTCCTTCCCCACAAGATACTCATTAATAACACAGAGAAACTGGTAATTCAACAGGCACAAATAACCTTAACGAAGCAATCAAAGTTAATCACTAATAATATGACAAATAGATATTGTGTGTCTCTTGATAGGATGCTCCAAGGACACACCATCTCATCTGTGGTAGTAACACTGAATCTAATCATAAGGAAACAGCAGACATACCCAAACTGAGGGACAATTTTACAAAACAAATGGCCTATAATTGTTTAAAAGTTGAGGACATTAACGACAAGGAAAGACTTAGGGATTTTTCTGATTTAAGGGGATTAAAGAGAATAAACAATGCAAAGTGAGAACCTGGATTGGATCTGCTACCAGAACAAAATTTTGTTTTTCTTTGGTTGTAAAAGATACTAATTAAACATTTGGTGACATTTCAATGAGATACATAGACTGCTATTCTGAAATAAGACAGGAAGTTGCAAAAATAAAGCAAAATATCCCCATATACCCTTTACCAAGATTTGCTCAATATTAAATAACATATCCTTTCTGCTATACCATTTTCTGTAATGTATGTATGTATTATGTGTGTGTCATATGTGTGTGTAGCATATATATATAACTGAAGCATTTGAGAATAAATAGCAGATATGATGCCCTTTATCCATAAATACTTGAGTGTGTATTTTCTACCAACAAGTTCATTCTCCTACATAACCACAGTGCAATTATCAAAATCAGGAAATTAGCACTGATACAGTATCATTATTAGTAATTTAGAGACAGTTTAACAAGGGGACTATTTACAAAGATTTGAAAAGGGCTTGGAAAATTAAAGAAATTGTGCAGTGTTCTTCCTACCACCGCTACTTGCTCCTGCCAGTCCTGGGCACTCAGTGGAGCCCATCCAGAAGCAGAGAATGCTGCCTAGACAGAGAAAGCTGTCTGATAGGTGAGGAGCCCTGCCTAGAAGGTGTAGCCAGGCTTCACGATCCAAGAAGCTCCTGTCAATGCTCCCATATGGCCAACACTAACCAGATGCCAGAGGGCAAGGAAGCCCAGCGGTGGAGGTCAGCCTGCCGATGCACAGAGGGAGGGGGCACAGGGCAGAAAGTGGGACAGAGAATGTCTTTGCAACCCCAGCACGTAGCAGGGTGCCCAGCGCATAGTAAGTGCACAAAAATATTTTTAAAATTAAATTATTGAATCTTAGATATTGCTCATTTAAAAACCATGGAAATATAAAGGACTTTTTTTTGCATTACTACAGTATGTTTAGCACAGTTTAAATGATCAAAATGCCATTGATATTACCAGTTTAAAACATTATGCTGCCACAATGAACTTAGATTTCTTAACCAAAACTTAAAGTGAATTGCTCTAAGAATGTTGTAGCCAAAGTATCCAATGTTATATTATTATGAAGTTATAATTGTTCTCTACTAAATGGATTCATTAAAGGATCTTACTTACTCTCTAATGCTAGAAAAATACATTTTTTGCTCTATTTTTCTCAACCAAATGCTAAAGTTCTTCAGGCTGTGCAAAAATGAAAAAAACACAGGACTTGGGCTGAATGGCAAATACTGCCCTTAAAGACACATGTGCACAAATGTGTCAGCCACAGGCCCTCTGATGAGACTGGAAAAGCTGGAACACTAACCCTCTGCAGTGATGGCCAAAGTTCCAAAACAGGCGCTGCTAGTCAAGTTTTCCAAAGCCCTTTTCCCCCAAGCAGTACAGATGTCTGCTTGGTAGTGTTTGCGACATAAAATCCTTGCTCCAAAAGCTATCAGATAAACACAGAAAAATTCATTCATTTCTATACACTTAGCAATGAACAACCCCAAAAGGAAATTTAAAACAAACAAACAAACAAAAAACAATTGCATTTACAATAGCATCAACAAGAATAAATTTAACCAAGGAGACATAAGACTTGTACACTGAAAACCACAAAACATATCTGAAAGAAATTAAAGAAGACCTAAATTAATAGAAAGATATTCTGTGCCCATGAATTGAGAGACTTAATTTAAGATGGCAATACTTCTGAAATAATCTACAGATTCAATGCAATCTCTATCAAAATCTCAACAGCCTTTTCTGGGGCAGAAATGGGAAAGCCAATTCTAAAATAATGTAGAATTGCAAGAGGCCTTGAATAGCCAAAGAAATTTTGAAATAGAAAAACAAAGTTGGAGGACTCCAACTCCTGATTTTGAACTTAGTATAAAGCTACAGTAATCAAAACAGTGTGGTGCTGGTCTAAGGATAGACATATATCAATGGAACAGAATCAGAGTCTAGAGGTAAACCCGTACATCTATAGTCAGTTGAGATTTGACAAGAGCACCAGGACTATTCTTAGAGGAAAGAGTAATCTCTTCAATACATGGTTCTATGACAACTGGATATCCACATACAAAAGAATGAATTTGGACACTTACCTCATACCATATACACAAATTAGCTCAAAATGGATCAAAGACCTAAATAGAAGAGCTAAAACTATAAAATTCCTAGAAAAAAAAAGTTAAGCTTCATGACTTTGGATTGGCAATGGTTTCTTAGATATGAAACCAAAAGTAACAGCAACAAAAGAAAAAATAGATAAATTGTACTTTATCAAAATTAAAATTTTTTTGCATTAAAGGACATCATCAAAAGAGTGACAAGACAATCTACAGAATGGGAGAAAATATTTGCAAATCATATATCATATTTAAGGGTCAGGTATCCAGAATATAAAAGCACTCTTTAAATTCAAACAACCCAAATAAAAAATGGACAAAGAACCTGAAAAAATATTTCTCCAAAGAAGGTATATATACTGGCAAAGAAGCCAGTAAGTACATGAAAAGATGCTAAATTTAATTAGTCATTAAGGACATGCAAATCAAAACCACCAGATACCACTTCACATACACTAGGATGGACATTAAAAGAATATCTAATAAAACATAAAATAACAAGTGTTGGGGGGATGTGGAGAATTTGGAACCCTCACACATTTATGGTGGGAATGTAAAACGGTTTACAAGAAACAGTTTCGTTTTCTTCAATAAGTTAAATAAAGAATTGCCATGTGACCTGGCAAGTCCACTCCTATGTATATACCCAAAAGAATTGAAAACAGGTGTTCAAACTCACTCTTATTCTTCATAACAGCATTATTCACAGTGAATGGATAAATAAATATTGGCATATACATATGATGGAATATTATTCAGTCATAAAAAGAAAAAAAGTCCTGATATATGCTATAGCATGGATGAACCTTGAAAATGTTACGCGAAGTAAAAGGAACCAGATACAGAAGGCCACATGTTGTATGACTGCCTTTATATGAAATGCCCAGAATAGGCAAATCCATAAAGACAGAAAGCAGGTTAGTGGTTGCCAGGGGCTGGAGGGAGAGGACAATGGGGAATGACAGTTTATGGATTTCCATCTGGGGTGATGAAAAAGGACTGGAACTAGATAATGCTGTGTAGTGGACATTGCACAACACTGTGAATGTACTCAATGCCACTGACTTGTACACTTTAAAATGGTAATAAAATAATATGCAATAAAAATAGCTACCCAGTGCTTACTTCTCTAATCGGCCCATTTAGCAAAAACACTAAAGTGTCTGTATTGTACACTCAAATGCTCTGAACATCTATACTTAATAAAACGAGGTTGTGGATCCAATAAGAAACTCACCAGTGACCACTAATTTGTAGGAAACTGATGACATAAACCGTTAATCACACAGGGCAGTTGGCCTGCCTTCCAGATGCAATCAGCAGTAGTACCCACTTTCTTTCTCAAAAGTGCCCTAATTTGGTTGAAAAGTTAAATAGTGACCCTACTTTAGGCTCACCTTCAGTCTAATCTTCAAGGTTTAAAAACTTACAAATGACAATGCTCCTCAAGTCACACCGTCACTAACATTTAAAATTGCAGTACCTGTGCTATGGTTTGTCAATTCATCACCACATGGAAAGTCAAGCTTACATTTCCCAACCATATTTTTGATAGCATGGATTTCTGCATTGCACTTTGATTCCATGTGCTACCTATACTTGACAAAGTTATACCTCAGATGTTCCTGTTACAAACGAAAAACCAATTCAAGACAGCCTTCCCAAGCCCTGCCCTGACACCTCTGCCTTCTATAACGCTCTTTATGACAGATTATTTCTTTTCTTCTCATTAATCCGATTCACGTACAGAGTCCATGAGTGGGATGAGGTGAGATGAATGAGGCATTGCCTTGGGCACAAAATTCAAAGAAGTGCCAAAATCTCAGTAATCAAGATAAATAATACTTTAATGTAATATTTTTTAAAATAAAAATTAATGCAAAAAGTCCATAATGAACAAAATATCAGTATTTTAAATGATGACGGGATCTGACAGGGCTGGGATTAGAACAAGGTGAGCTGGGAGTCAAGGAGGCCCAGGAGTAGATCCCATCTGCAATTAAAATGTTGACATTTTGTTCATTATGGATTTTTTTGCATTAATTTTGAGTTTCAAAAGTATAACATTAAAGGATTATTTGTCTTGATCACCAAGATTTTTGGTGCCTCCTTGAATTTTGCACCCAAGGTGAATGCTTCACTCACCTCATCCCTGAGTCTACATTTTCCTCTGGAATAGCAGGCATCAGAGCTTCTGAGTCTGTGGCATCCTTTAATAATGAGTGTTAAAATCTGCTCCTTCCTTTCCATCTTCAGTAGTTATTAGTATCATAATCCGCATTATCAGTAAATAAAAATAAAGAAGGTAAATGTTTCGAAGGATTAAGCTTGCCTCAGTTACTCAGTTCCTTTTCTGCTCCCTGTCCCCATAATCACTTCCTTCCCCAAAGCCCAAAGGAAAAACAAAAGGGTTTCTTATTTTCCCTTTGTGAAGTAGCTATCAAACCAGTGACCAAATTTCTTCTGGATTAAAAAGGCACACTTAAGTAAAGAAATGTACTTGCTGAATGTCTGCAAGTGCCATGCACACACACACACACACAAATCTCTCAGGATTGAAATGCTCCTCATATTTTCCTATTGGAAAATGCATATTAATAAATTACTATCACAAAGTCATTCTGACAAGTTATATTCAAAGCTATGAAAGTCACCAGTCAGCATTCAGAAAGGCTGGATGACAGACAATGCCTTCCTAGTCAAGCCAGAGAATCTGCAAAAAGCCTTACCCCAAAGACCTAAGCCCTTGAGTTCCTTCCTGAAGCCCGTTTCTCTAAAATGTCTGTTCTATAAATTCTAGCCTGTTCCTATATTACCCTCCTTCAACTTGCATAGCTCTCAGGATTGACGGGGATCTTTCCTCAAAGAGTCTTGGTCTGAAAATGTGCCTAAATCAGAGCCCCTTTCCCATGCAACTGTGAAGGATGGCCTCACCAGGCAAGGAGAGTGGTAGCATGGTGCTACACAGCCGCTGAGGAGAGAAAATGCTTCACAATCATAACTGTTTCAGTTTACTAAAGCTAAATAAAGCTAACTTATAATTTGCAGTCCTTAGGCCATGAAAATGTCCAACTCAAGGCATCATCAGGACGATACCTGGACTCTGAAGGTGCTAGGACACCTCTGCCACATGGGAAAGCACATGGCCAGCGTCTGCTGGTCCTTCTCTCCTGGGTTTTGTTGCTTTCGGCTTCTGGTTCCAGTGGCTTCCTCTCTGAGCATCTGTGGGTTCTCCCTCAGCTTCTCCAGAGCTTTTCTCTATGAGTTTCTCTTAATTTTATCCCTTAGCTTCTGTATATGTTTTATTTTCTTATACAGAACTCCAGCAAGAGGATCAAGACCCACCCTGAATGAGTTGGTTCACATCTCAATTGGAATAACCTAATCAAAAGGACCCACCTATAACAGGTCTACACCGACAGGAATGGATTAAAAGAGCATGACCTTTTCTGGGTTACATAGCTTCAAACCATCACAATAACCAAAAGTAATCTTGTTGATTTGTGTCCTTAGGTTTTCTGTAGGTTCACTTTGCTAATATGGGTTCAAGTTTAAACGACCAGTTACGGCCCTTTAGATAACTGTTACACAACACCCCACGTCTGGAAAGAAAAATATTTAGGGCCTCTTGCTGCTGTGGACATTTAATACCCAAACCAGCCCCTGTAAGCAAGTGCCAGAGATGATAACAGCTGCTTAAGAGCACAGTTGATAGAGTCCCGGGACTCATCTTCCCATCAGTTCATACTCCTAGGACCCTCTGCTGGATCTGCAGCCACACCACAGCCAACCAAGCTGATGTGTCTTCCTCTCTCTTTTCTCACAGTGTTTGAGCTTGCATTTGGAACATTAAGTTCTTGTTTTCTTATCTCTTTTGGATAGTTGGGTTTCTTTAAAAAAAGCTAAAACATTCTGTGAAGGATATTAAAAGAGAAGTCTGGCACTCTAAGGGTGCTCCAATAGCCATAAATACCAAAAACTTTTTTTTTTTTTTAAGCAAAGCCTAAACCAAGAAAAAACATGTTCTGGGGGAATTGCAGCATTTCTTTGAATAGTGACACAGGCAATATGAGCTATGTACAAAGGGGCTGATTCAGTCCTCTCAACCATGAAGGTGATGGTTAATTAAATATTATGATGTTGAATAAGCCAGCTGGACTGAAGGTGCCACTGCACTGCTGACTGGACAGCTTTCATATGTAGATTCAGCCTCAAAAATGGCCATCTGACACCAAATCATTGGACCAGTTGCAAAGGTCAAACTGGAGAGACATGTGCTACAGCAGCATATCACTGACTGAGAGATGATTTCACTTCTTAGCCTCAGGTGTTGTATATGTCCTCTGCTACATTTCTGAGTGTCATAGGGGATACTAGGTTTTTTAAAACATAATTTTTCTCAATATGTGTTCATCAAAATTATAAATTCCCACATTAATCTTCCAGTTTCTCTTACAGAAGGAGAAAGTGAAAGGCGAGTCTCTGATTTAAATCATGTTGTATAATTATGCTGTACTTTTGTAATTAGAGCAGTGGTTCTCAAAGCAGGGTCCCTGTGCTAGCAGCATCCTTATCACCTGGGAACACTTGAGAAATGCAAATTCTCAGGCTTCCCCAGAGCCACTGAATCCTCACTCTGGGGACAGGGTTTAGCAATCTGTGTTTTATCAAGTCCTTCAAGAGATTCTGATACAGGGTAAAGTTTGAGGAAAACACTCAGTATTTATTACTGATTACAGCAACATCATATAAATGAAACAAAAGAGAACCACCTATTTCACGTTTTTTGTCTGTGCTCAGATCTGTAACTCAGCAAGAGAGATAATTTCAGAATTGTGATGTCCACAGGCATCTGAACATAAATCCTAGACTCCCTCCAGTGAAAACAGAATTCTGAAAGGATGGATTCCCTGCTGTTTGCATTCAACTTCTGAAGAAACATTAGATCCTGGAGAAAAGACTTTGCCTCTGAGTTGTGGACAATGTAGACTATTCTAAACGATGGACATTATGTCGTCTCCAACTTGCAGTAACATTTCATTTCCCTGGGCAACTTAAACTCTTACAGTAATTAATGAGTGCTCCAACTAGCAAAAGAAATATGAAGGAAAACTAAACACAGCATTTAGTTTGCATATAGATGGAAATATTTGGAAGACTGAAGGAAAAAATAAATCATGCACAATATCATCAACATGATCAACCCTTCCCTCTCCAGGCACTTCCGTTTTAAATTAGAGCCATGTTTTATTCCAGTATAAATCCTTGAAACTGTCTAAAATACACAGAGGTAGAAAATAAAGTAAAATTAGGGAAGAGTATTCAGATAAATCTTTAAGAATCTAAAAGCATGACTATAAATGAATGTTCCTTGGAAAATTATCAAGAATGTTTACATCCCTCTAAAAAATTAACTCTAAATTTGAGCCTAATACAATCAGTATCCTTATATTTTCTCAAAAAAAAAAGTATGTTGTGCTTTTTGTTTTAGTTATCCAAGAACCTTTATTCAGGAAGTAGATGAAACTCTGACAGTGCCTTAAGACACGCACCACAAGGTCTTTGTTTCCAAGGGGAGTGAGGACGTCATTAGCACGTCCTGCTGGCTGACTACAAAATGGCAGCAACATCTTAGCCAATTTTATCTTTGCTTGGGCAGAAAAGCTAAACAAAAGCATCAACACTTCATCGGGGGAAGGTGTGCTGAGGTTTCAGATTGTTGTGTGCTCCCATGGACAATGTCCCAGCTCAGGTTTGGCTCACATGCCCCAAGACAGGTGTGAGCCTCCCCATCCCATCCGCAGTTTGGGCTGCAGGCAATCCGTCCCACTTATTACGACTGGATTTCCCATCCATCCCCCACGCTCTCAGAATCTTCCAAAGAGGATGAAAACAGAAACCAAAACTAGGATGCTTGTAGGAAAGATATACTCCAATATACAAAAGCAAAAAAATGAGGCAAAGGCAAAAAAGCAAAATGAGAAAGATAAAGACAGGGGGTTAAACTATGCAGTTACACTGCAAATTTAGAAAGCAGTTAAGAGACACACTAAATAAAAATAAAACCCATCCAGCTCCATTTCCTTCACAAGATATTTTAATGCATAAAGCAAAAATACTCTATCCTTCTTAATTCAGCACTTTAACATTTATAGTGCATCACATCAAAACAAACTTGTATACTTTTGCGTAAATCAAAAGAAAAACGTAGCAAATCAATATAATGGAAAAAAATGTAATACTTCCACAAAATACAAAAAGTTTTACAGTCTATTAAGTGGACTTTAAATATTTGCACCCTGTAGAGCTCTTATTGCCATCTGAGAAACAAAAAATTATCCCAACATAGGAAGTTCCAAAAACCTAATTCATAGGCAAAGACAATTTATTCTGTTTAATAAAATGTTTAATTAAGATGGTAATACAAGATAAATCACACAAGAGTGCAGTTATAAAAAGAAAAAATCAATAAACAAAACAAAAAATGATGTAAGAATATAAGCGAGGGTCATCGATGCTGCCAATTGAAAAAAAAAGGAAATCATTTTATTACCCTAAAGTGATAGGAAAAACCACATATATCTGAGCATGGACATGGCTGCAGTGTCCTTTTAGAAGTGTGAACTGATGTGACAGATGATGATTTGGCAACCCATCCTCAAAGGAGAGTCCTGTATCCCAGATAAAGACTTACGTTCCTTCTACCCCCTGTAGGATGGCAAGCAGCCTGGACATCCTGCCCATTAAGGTCTTCAGCACCCTTGGGACAGTCTCAAACTGACACTTTTCAACAGAGAGGGGGACAGGCACATTCAGTGACCCTTAAATGAGACTCCATCTGCATTCAGAATCTTCAATTTTGGCAATGAAAAGTGAGACATGCAAGTCATCCTCACCAGCCTTAAGTGTAGTGTTGTGATGTCCAAGGAAGGATTTCATATTGGATGGTAATAAATCTGCACATACATGCCAAATTGAACACAGTCTCTCAGATTTCAAACAGATATAACTCATCTTTTGGCAAAAAAATGTAGTGGAATGTAAGTTTGAAAGATGGAAGAATATATAATTTACCAATTGTTAAGGAATACAATTTCATTGCAGACACAAAGAATCAACAATTTCAAATTTTTTTAATTAAAAAAATGTCTGCACCTATTCCTCATAAAATGTTTACTTTGAGAACTAACCCAATTGAAACTACACAATGAATTTACTAATGCAGCCTAAAGTTTCTTTGTGTAAAAAATCTGCGTGCATAAGGCAAAATGCATTAAACAGAGCTCTTCTGGTCCTTTCCCTCTGTGTCCTTACAGAGTCACTGGTGACTATCCACAATGTAAGAGTTAAGTTTCTGATTTTCTGTGTCATGCATTGCATGTCTTTGCTGTGATAGGGATTCTGTCAGCACCCTGAAAGACAGACACTGGTGATGGTCTTTGGCACTTATGCTGGCAAACTGAGCTTCTTTCCCTGGCGTACTTTTGTGATGTAGAGATAAAAGAAGCCGAAGTACAGAATGGTCCAGACTATTCCAGCCACCACAGCAGCGAGGTCAAAGAAGCCCTTGAAGTTGAAGCCCCTGATCCAGCTGAGGAGACACAACTCACTGCAGAGGCCCAGGAAGAACAGGTAATAGGTGGTGATGGTCTCCAACTCGCCCATCTTGCTGATCACAAAGAGCTGCAGAAGGATAGTCACTGATTCAAGGTAGCTGGAGAAGGTCCACAGAATCTCAAGAGGAGGGGGGTCATGATTGTCTAGAAAGGAAGGAGAGGCTCCCACATGGCCCACACGAATTTCACTCAAAAAGAATCGTGATGGCCATAGTAGGTTGCCTTAAATTTCATGTAGTTCAGGTGCATGGTGGCAAAGGAGGAGGCAATGTAGCTAAGCTTCACAGAGGTATAATATGATGGAATAAGTGAAGTAAAAGATCCAAGTAATGAGTTGTGAAGACCAGGGCCAACAGAAGCTGGTGTTTCCCAGAAATACTGGTGACCTGGAGTGGGGAATTACATGAGAATGTGAAGACCTGAGCAGGAGCAGGCGCCGCACAGTAGCACGTCTTGCAGGTCTGCAGCAGCAGGACGATGATGGCTGCCAGGTGGGACAGGACCCCGGTCAGCCGGAAGATGTTCATGGCTGTGGTGGTGGGCGTGGTGGCCCCTGTGAGGAAGGGGTGAAGATGGCGAGAGCTGGAGCCACCTGGCCCAGGACATGGCCAGACTCACAGTGGGCTTTTAATGAGTGCTAGAAAATAAACTTTACTAAGACATGGGATCAGTGCAAGATTAAACTAATTTTAAAACTCTAAAATCCTCAGCTCTTTAAGAGGGACTGTTAGGTTTCTTCTCTCCAGATGTCATGGGGGTTGGCAGGAGATTTGGAATCACTAGAGCTTCCTAGAGCTTCCTTGACAGGTTTTCTGCCTTCCTTCCCCCTCAAGAAGTTTTTCCCTTTCAGTATGTGCACACTGTCTTTGGTTCTTTGGAAAAAAGTTGAAAGTGCAATTTTTCAGGGGTTTTAATGGTTTCCAGTAGAATAGTCCCATGATCAAGAAGGAAGAACAGGAAGAAAAGTTTTTTAAAAAAGGAAGAAGACGAAGAAAAAAAATGAAAGAAGAGGAAGACTGTGTCAAAATGAGAAGTGTGTGGGGGCGGGGGTGGGGTAACTATATAAATCCCCTCTTAAATCTACAGCATAAATGAATCATCTAACTTTGGAGAAAGCCTTTGGGGAATATACTCAAAGACTACAGATTTCTAAATTAAAAATATGGTATTTGTGCCTTGAAGATATTTTATACAATGATCTTCACTGAAGTGGAATATGCTGGTATGTTCTCTATTGAAAGACTGAATACACAGAGCCACACAGAATCAATGTAGTGCAATGTAACTCAAATCTGAGTTATCTGAAGGACCCAGAAGCAAGAACTGCTCCAAGTTTTTACACAGCCTCATGAAAACCCTCTTTTGTTCTGATCCACTTCAATAGCCAGCACACAACGAAGACAATGAGCAAGGCCTCGTGTCACCAGAAGTAACTTTCTTCCTTTACTAGGGCAAGGCAAGAGGGGAACAAGCATGGCTACTTCAGATATTTTACGGCACTCTAATTTCTACAGAGTTGTAATGCCCTAGGGAGGAGGAGAAAATGGAAAACACGAGATGACCATGCCTAGAAGTATCACAAGAGAAAACACAGTAGGGGCCATTGTCAAACCCATCGCCTCAGCCCCAATAAAAATCAACCCCAGAAGAGAGCAGTTGGTAACATTTAAGGGTTGAACCTAGGAAGGGAGGGAAGGCAAGAAAGAGAAGAGAATTGTTTCACAAAACCAAAGGAAGAGCTTCCAGAAGGGAGGGCTGTGAGTGAGGGCCAGTGACATGCCCACTCAGATATCCTGGAGCTGGCATTCAGGCGATCATGGATGACCTTTGCTATAACAAGGTCATTGAGCAGGGAGGACTAAAACCAGGTTTCAAGGGATGGAGAAGCAAAAGAGAGAAGAGAAAGCAGCAACTGTAGAAAACTCTTTCAAGAAGTTTGGTAGTGAAACAAAGGAAAAAGGAAGTAACTCAATGGAGAGCGTGACATTAGAGAAGGTTTTTGTGACAAGGGGAAGATCTGTGCATGTTTATAGGCAGGGAGAAAGGAGTAAATAGAGGAAGAAAAAATTAATGAAATAAGTCCCCAGGGAAAGTGGGAAAGGATAAAGATCACCAGATGAAAAAAAATAATTTGGCTTTGGAAAGAAATAAAAGACCCCTTCTGTGGGGGTGTGGAGCTACCTGTGGGAGTGAACCCATTACAAAGAGGACCTTTTGATGAGGTGACTTCAGTTAGGGTGTGGCCCCAATGACTCAGGATGAGTCTTAATCCTATTACTAGCGTCCTTTATAAACAGAATGAAATTCAGACACAGAGATAAAGCGAAAAGGAGCAGCAAGAATCTGGAAGTCAGAGGACCCTGGAAGAAAAAGGAGAAGCCAGGAGAGGCTGCTATGCCCATTGCCATGTGTCAGAAAAGACAAGGACCAAGGATTTCCGGCAGCCAGCCCCAGAACACCACAGCTTCCGGAAAAAAGCACTGCCTTTGTGACAACTTGATTTTAGACTTCTCCTAGCCTCAAAGCCATGAGCCAATAAATTCCTGTTGTTTAAGCCAACCCATCGCATGGTGTCTGATTTAGCAGCCAGGAAACGAAAACACCTTTCCTCTAAGACAGGAGGGAGGAAAGAAAGGAAGGGTGAACATATGGTAAGTTGGGAAGGGGACAAGAGGGAAATCAAGGTGTGAAGATGCCTCATAGCTTCTTTTTCTGAATAACATAGGAAGCCAGGATCCCTGCTGAGAGCAGACATAGCTACTAGAGATGGGAAAAGAAGTAAACTGAGATTACGTAGACGGTTCAAGAGGGGTTCTGGGAACTGGTCTCCAGGGACGGAAGATTAGAAAAGAAAAAAACAACTCCCTACTTAAAGTTTATTCCTTCTAATCAGTACATTTTCTGGTAAAATGGCACAGTCAAATGAGAAAAGAATAGAAGCACTCGTAGGGGCAGAAGTAACATTCATTGGGTATAGCTTTTGTCTGAAAGAGAAACCATAGCTGATTGGAACCTTCTACCTGGACATGGGACACAGTTATCACAATTTCTTTCATAGGGGGCAAAAGTAGCCTTGTCCAAGGCAAGGTGAGGATTACTTCACTCAAGACTCTTTCAGCCCTAACTGTTGAGAAACCACGTCACAGCCTCCCCTCAGGTGTCCCTGACCTCACTGCCTGGCTCAGAAGGGGGCAGCCGAGGGCTCCCTCGAGAGCTGCATCTGTGTCCCCTCTGAGGCTCTAACTTCCAGCTTCTGCCAAGGCAGGAGGAAAAAGGGGCCAAACCAAATTGAGAGTTGACGGAAATAAGCATCAACTTATCTGGTTGATTCCTGGAAGCTCAGGAAACAGTAAGAAACTTGGGCCTTATTAGAAACGGGAAAATGTTCAACTTACCATATACCACTGCCCTGACCTGTGTAGCAATCCTTTCTAAAACACTAAGCCTATAATGTGTACTATCACAAAAGATTTCTATATAGAAATACTAGCCTAAAAGACTGATTATGTTTCCGAAAGAGGAGCTACCCACAGGTAAAGAGTGATGCTTTGCAGTCTGGATACATGTGTGGGCTGAGTAGGCTTTCCAGACAAGAATAGCTAAGGAATACACTTAGTTGCAATTCAGCCAATTATTCCTTTCTCAAAATATATTAAGAGAGGAAAAATATTTAGTACCTCTTGAATAACCAACATAAGCCCATGCAGAGTAAGATTTAAAGAAACTCAAACACCCAGGTTTAGTTTGGTATTGGCTGAACCAGAATTCAAGTTTAACAGTTCTTACTCCAAAGAAAGACATCCTGAGCCTTTTCTTAAGGTCAGAAATTTCCTAAGGCATACACACACACACACACACAAACACATACATACACACACAAATATATATGTTGTCCTCTGCAGTTCTTACATTGCTACATTGCTTCAGAATTTCAGAATAATCTGACATGACAAGAGAACATACTGCTTTAGCTGTCAGAAGCCTTTAATTACCTCCTTAGTCTAATAGTCTAATTACGAGGACTTGATCTGTATTTATCTCTGAATTGTTCCGTGAATCTAAATTCCCTGAATATTCTTTTCAGGGAAAAAGCTACTTTACTTATTCTCTGCTCCAAGACCCTGAATGCTCTCTTCCTTATGGCCAGCAGGAAAAAAGAACAAGAAAAAAAATCATGACATACACTATATTTTTCTGTGTCTTCCTTTTGTCTTCTCAAGAAAGAGTTGTTCTGGCAATTAAGTAACTACTTCCTTGGAAAGCCTTTCTTCCTTTTTAATTTACATGCTGCATTGAGTAATTTCTTTGCTGAAACTTGCAAATTTTGGTCTTAAATGAGTCAATCTTTTTTTTCCCTTGAACATATTAAGATCAAACCACAGCCCCAAAGTGTTTTTATACAAGTTATATAGATGTTACTTAAAATATCTGTTAGAGAAAAATAATTTAAATCACTTTGTTATACCTTCCATTATTTTCCCACCATTAAAGTTAATGAATGTATACATTCTACTCTCAAAGTTTAGAAAATAGATAGATTGATAGATAAGATAGATAGATAGACGGATAGATAGATAGATAAAGCAAATGTGGCAAATTTAAAAGTTGGTGGATCTGGTATCTGGGTGGAGGATATGTTGGAATTCTCTGTGTGGATTTTATATTATTTTTGCAATTGTCCTGTAAATTTGAAATTATTTCAGAATAAAAATTTTTAAGTGAACAAAGAGTATGGTTAATCAATGTTTCACACAAAACTTCAGACATATGTATACACAAGACCAAATAGGAGATGTAAACTATAAAGGGACTTTAGTTTGCCATCAACAGATCTTACAAACTAAATCAGCCGCCATCGCTGCTGCCTCATCTGGTAAATATTGTTCGCCCATATTATTCGGGAACTCACCTAAAGCATGGCTCCAGCTAAGCCCTGTGAGTCAAATTCCTCTCTTTTGTAACCATTACAAAACATTGTAAATTTTTGTTAAAATTGTAAAATATTGCATTTTATCATACTGTGCTAAATTATATGGTCTGCAGAATCTCCCATGAGTGGGGACAGCATGGTTTAGTGAAAAATTTCATGTTTCCACCAGAGACAAACTCTAGGCTATCTCCAAGAATACATCTAGGAAGAAACCCAAACCCTTGGAGAAGCTCAAAGATATGATCTATCACTTTGATGGGGATTTTTGTTTCTCCCATGAAGTTCGACTACCTATATTCACGTGTATAAAGAAACCAGTTAAGGACTTTACATAAATTCAAAGAAAGCAATTAAATTTTTGGTAGAAGAAATATAAATTATTTCAATCACTTTACAAATTAAGAATAGGTGATGCTAAACTTTACTTAGAAACAAAAATAATATGAAATATATTTAGAAAGACAGGAAGAATGGAGGAAAGGACAGAGATGATAGAAAAGAAGAGGTGCAGAATCAAGAGAAGAAAAGGAAAAAGAGGAGGGAAGAGGAGGGTACAGGAACAGAAATACTGCACAGGAAAAGGAAAAGATAATTTTTAGAAGTTCTAACAGGGGCAAAGTGACAAAGGGGAACAATTAAAAGAGTTTCTTTACATTAAAGAATAATAATAAAAGCTTCTCTACATCTGTTTCTAAATTTCAATACTTATTTTAAAATATGGATTCATTCTCCCATCAAATTCTGTAGTTTTTCATTGTAGTAGGTCACAATTGTGTGCATAATCACACAATGTATATCACAGATGATAGAATTTAGGGTGAACTTATGATCTTTTATGTGCTTTATTTTTATTGACTCTTACTGGCAGAAGCAAAAATATAATTTTTATGAAAATAAAGAAAAATAGTGCCCTTTGATCAAAGGATCAAGAAAATATAGGAGGTCCTATTTGAGCTATTTTAATATGCATCTATAACTGATGTTGTTACATCTAACAATTAAGAAGAACGTCTTAATAACATCCAACCTAAGACAATTACAGGTCTCATTGACCCTGGTCAGTCCCAGTTTATACCTGTTGTCCCTGAATAATTATTATAGCACTTCCTTTTTCCTTTACAAGTGTCCCAATTAGGATGACAAATTTTAGGGCTACTGCACCCAACAAGTCTTCATGAACTAGATATACATTTAGATACATTTGTATCAGTTCATGTTCAATTTTAAAGGTGCTTTTACATTTGTAAAATGATGCAAAACATTTTCATGTTTCTGAAGTAAAGACTATAAAAGAAGATTCATCTCTGTTCCCTCTACCCTGTCCCCTCCTCCCACAGCTAACCATTTTTGTTACTTTTACTACCCTTTATTTTTTATTTTTGAAACTTATAGGTAAATGCATATATTGGTTTTCTTTCTTTCCCTTTTTAACACTGTTCCATAGCTCACTTTTTTTTTTTTTGGTCTACTTTACTTTAAAATATGTAGTGGAAAAAACTGCATTGCAGTGTATAGAGATTGTTCTCATTTCTTTTAACGCTGCATAGTAATCCTTTGTGTGAAAGTAATAGCAATCACACTCTATTAATAGACATTTAGGTTGTTTGTGACCCCTTGGTATTTCAAATATTGCAACAATGACAATGCCTTAGGTTTACAGCCATTTCATAATTTTTCCAGTATATATTTGGGATAGATTCCTATAAATGGAGCTACAGGGTCAAAGGATAAAGGCATATATAATTTTGCTAGATATTGCAAAATTCACCTCTATGTGGGTTGTACCTGTTTGTGTTTCCACCAGCAACATATGAGAATACCTGTTTTCCCACAGCCTTCTCCATGGGATATATTATTAACTATGAGGTACTTGCCTATTTGATAAATGAGTTGTATCTCAGTGTAGTTTGCTTTCTAACCTCTTACTGAAGTATAATAGAAATACAGAAAATGCACACATCATAAATGTTCAGATTGGGGGATTTTCACAAACTGGACACACCTTTGTAACCAGCACACTGATCAGGAACAAGACAATTGCTAGAACTCTACAAGGCCCCCTCAAACTTTCTAAGTGAATTTTGATGTGCATTTCTCTGACTTTGAACAAAGTTAAGAAGCTTCTTTTCATATGTTGAAGGACAATTTACATTTTTCTGTGATATTTTCTGTGTAAATATTTATCATTTTCCCCTATTCAGTGAACCCCAAGATGAGTTATAAGAAACCCACAGGGTTTTTAGGAGAATTGTACTGGTAGAAACAGCATCAGCAGGGATTGAAAAGGATACAAACATTATGAAATGAAAAGAAACCTTTAGACCCACAAACTTTTATAGGCAGGGAACAGGATTTAAGAACTACTCAGAAGCAAGCGTGCTACATTTTATGGAGCAAAATGTAATTCAAAGGGAGGAATAAGAGCCTAGAGGGCAGAGCCAAGAGCTGTAAAGAATCATTCCTAGAGTAGCAGGTCATATTCTAACTGAATTTCAGAATTGCCATGAATCACAGAGACTGCTGTGTGCTTCCTGTTTCACCACTTTGTGAATCGAAGCCCCTACAGCAGCATTCTTAAGCTGATCAACACTGTAGGTTGCATATGTAGGGGGTAGATAAATTATATTTTTAGTTCTCAAGTCTTTAGATTAAGAGGCAACTTACTTAAGGACTTGTACTTGAGAAGCCTTACTGTACCTGTACTTGATTTAGAGAACTCAATCCTGGACCCTAAGCCAGAATTTGATTCCTTAACTCATGAGACTTTGGGGATTTGCAGAGAGGGGATGAATGTATTTTGCATATGGGGAGGGATGTTGATTGTTGTAGCTGGAGAAACGAGACCATGACATATATTTTCCAACATTTCTGATTCCACATCCTCTTGCAGAATCGTGCAACTTTCCCATTAAGAAGTAGAGTCTATGTCTCCTCCCTTGAATACAGGTGGGCCTTAGTGACTCCCTCAATGAATAGAATATAGGAGAAGTGATACAGCATGGCTTCTGAGGCCAGGTCAGTATAGGCAATACAACTTCCTTCTCCCTCTCCCTCTCCCTCTCCCTCTC
>PVKY010001135.1:0-34855 GCA_004027775.1 Bradypus variegatus | reverse complement strand
GGGTCTGAATGGAGAGCTCAAGACAGTGCCCCCACCCACTGCCTGTCCCGTCATCACGGGGAGCCGTGGTCCCGTGCGGTGGCCCGTGGCACCAGGCGGGTGCCCAGGCCTGGCCAGCGTGGCCCCCCTAGCCCCCTGAGCGCTGGCCAAAGCCCAAGCGGAGCAGCCCAGCCCACTGTGCCTCTGGTTGGGCTTAGTCGCCGTGACTCACTCGAGAACACTCGCGGCTAGTGGCTGGACCAGGGGAGGGACCGCACTTGCCCGTGGAGTGGCCGTCGGTGCCAGCGCCGGGCCCAGCCGCCAGTCCCCTGATGGCCCGCCCGAGCCCCGCCAGCAGCCCTGGGGTCTGAGGTGGCAGGGCCAGAACTGCTGACGGTGTGCCACCCAACGCCGTGCCCGGACGGTCATCTGGGCATGCACAGCCAGCCGCCCCTTTCTGCCCTCCACCCCTACGACCACCGAAAAGGGCCCATCCTTCCCACTCCCCAGCTGGTCTGGCCACGAGAGGCTGGAAGTAGACGGGCCAGCACAGGGACCTGTGGGTGAACTACCACATGAAGGGGCTACACCTAGGGGTGGCAGTTACATCAGGGAAATCCCTCGTGGGGCCACAGCACAGTGACTCGGGTGTGGGGCTGGCAGTGGAGGCGGTGCAGGGGTCAGGAAGTCTGGCTCAGGCGCCCCAGCCCCCTCCACGGTTGTGCTGGACGGGAGCTCACAGCCTCTCCCCACCCCCTGCGCAATGGCTCCACACCAAACCAGGGTGTGGCCGCGGTCAGCTGTGCCATGGCCTATCCCCAGAGTCTGGGCAGAGTGGTCGAGGCTTTGGGATACTGGTGGAATGAGAAATGAGAAGAAGGGATGGGGGAGGAGGGATGGGTCAAATGCTCAGCACATCACCCGGCGGGTCCCAACATGCCCCTCTCCTCTTTCCCTCCAGCTCGTATTTCCTGAGTCCAGGAATGAAATGTGGCCAAGGCATATTTTGGTTCAAAAGAAGGAAGAATATTCCCATAGGAGAGAAGGCTGCTTGGGGATGGAGGAACTCCCCGTTCCTAGAGAGCTTAAAATATGAAACTTCGTCATCTTTCAGAAATGCTAATGGTGGCTTCCTAAGCTGGGCAAGAGGTGACAAGAAGAGATCTTTAAATGGTGGGATAGGATTCATGGTTTTACAATTAGAGCATGTCCTAATAGGGAAAATAGGCAGAGTATTGGACCTCAGCTCTACTATTATTTGTCCATCCATTCACCCATCCATCCATCCCATCATCCACCCTTCTGTCTATCCATCCATCCATCCATCCATCCATCCATCCATCCATCCCTTCATCCACCCTTCTATCCATCCATCTATCCCATCCATACTACCATCCAACCACATATCCAGCCAGCCAGCCATCAGCTCTTCCATCCAAGCATGCATCTATCCATCCTCCCATCCACTGATCCATCCACCCATCCATTCATTCATACATCCATTCTTCCATTCATCTATCCATCCAACCATCCATGCATCCATCAGCCCTTCCATCCATCCACCTATCCCACCCACCATCCTAGCATCCAACCGTCTTTCCAAGCATCTATCCATCCACCTATACATGCATTCATTCATACATACATGCATATACCTATCTAACCATCCAGTTTTCCATATACCCATATATCCGTCTATCCTTCCATCCATCCATCCATTAACACTTTGATCCATGTATGCGTATATCCATGTGCCCATCCACCGATCCATCCACCCATCCTTTCTATATTGCTGTCTGTCTTTCCATGTATTCATTTCTGAATATATTTATCCATGCAATTATACATATAAATATATCTTTCCATCAATCCATTCAAGCATCTGACCATACATATATACCAAAGTCCATCCATTTTTCTTTTCATTTGTCCATGTTTCCTCTTCCATCTGTACATTTATCCAAAAGAACTAATACATACAAAATGCAGAAGAATTCAGCAAGCCAACCATAAATTTGGAATGTAATTGCCTCTCGATATGTATTATACTGTTATTGACTTACTCATCCTTTAGTTTGTATCTCCACTTGCCCAGCTAACTAGCCAGTGAATTATCTGACCATCCTTTCATAGATCCTTCTATCTCTCCAACTATTATTTTGTCCTTTCCTTCATTCATCTGTCCAAATATTTTCCTTTTTATCCATACCATTCATACATCTGTCTGCCCATTCATCTTCCCATTTAGCAAGATGTGCCTCTAATTGTGCATACATACATATGTTTGTCCATCTATATGCATTTTTCCCATCAATTTGCTCATTAAGCCACCCAAATAAGTTCACACTTACAACAGTACTGGAACATAGTAAGCCGTCAATCAATGTTATCATTCTTTTCCACCCATTCCTCCTTCCATTCATATCTCACCCAACCCATCATCCATTCATCCATCTCTTCATTTATTCATTGATATATGTGTCATCTATCGACATATTTAGTCAACAAATTGGTATTGAATATTTTCTGTGTTCCAGGCACTTTTTAGGTGCTGAGTATTCAACAACAACAGGTAAAGTTCCAGCTCTCATTCTGCTGAACTTTCAGAGGGAAGAGACTAATGACAAACAAATAAACAAGTAAAAACATACTATAATATGTCCGATGGGGTAAATGCTATAGAAAATATAAATCAGGGCAAGGGGATAGGAAGTTTTGGAGGAATTAGTATTTTATATAGGCTAGCCATGGAAAGCCTCATAGTTAAGATGATACTTGGAAAAAGATTGAGAGAAATAAGAAAAGGAGCTATGTAGACAGCTGGAGAAAGCATTATAAAAAGAGAGAACTTGGAGTGTAAAAATCTCGTTTGGGGGTTGTCTCTTAACCCAACTATCTGTTCAATAGTTCATTCAGCATCATTCATACATCTGTTTATTCATTATCCATTTATCTTTCCATCCATCCATCCACCCGTCTTTCACTGTATTTGCCCATCTGCCCATCCACCCATCATCCATATCTATATATCTACCTCTCCTGAAATCTTTCTACTCATATACCCAGTTATTTATCTGTCTAGACTCCACTCATCTATCCTCCCATCCCAAGTGTCTATCCACCAATTCATCCATTCATTCCTTCATACATCTATCCATCCATCATTCACCCATCCACTCATCTCTTGGTACACCTGTTCATTTATCTATCCATGGCTAATAATCAGTTGATACACACAGGCACGACACAGGTGAATATGTGTGATCATCTATCAACTGATTAAAGTCAGCACCCATTTGGATAGGTTAATGTTTATTCCATACCTGTTGTTACATATTCTAACCATCACCTCTGCACTTATCCACCTACCCATCTGTCTATCTATATAGTCATCTGTCCATCCATTTATTTACCAGTCTTGCCCACCATCTATGCTTTTGTCCATACATCTACTGTTGCTGTGGCTGTGAGCTAACATTTATGAGGAATTTTGTGTCAGACTTTCTAAGTACTTTCTTTTATTATATAGCCCTCAAAAATCCCTATAGAGTAGGTAGAAGACTATTTTAATAAGAAAACTGGGATGCAAAAAAGGTAGTAATTTGCCCAAAGTCACGCATATCCATTTTTCATTACTTTCATAAATCATGCATTTATATTTCATCACGCCTTTTGGACCATCAATTCATTCATCCACGTATTTCAATTACCCATGCATCCATTTTTCCATTATATAACCACCAATTCACCTGTATTTCTGTTTACACATTGTCCATCTATCCATCCATCCATCCATCCATCCATCCATCCATCCATTCTTCCATCCAGCTGTTCCTTCTTCCTACCTCTCTTCACCCACCTTTCCATTCATTCCTACCTCATACTTTTCTCTGCCATTGATTCTTTTTTTATTTTCTTTTGTTACAAAAACATGCCCTCCTGCCCTCATAAGCTCATGGCCCAAGAAGATAAGAGAGCAGACCCTACAGCTCCATAGGCTGAGTGACACAATAGAACCTGAACGGATACTGGAGAAACAGGAATATGTCCTCTTGTTCAACATTCTCATCATTCCCCCGAAAATCCCACCACGTAAATGCTCACCTGGAAATAGGTGCCATGAGCAGTGGAAGAGCCCAAGGTGGCAGAGCCAGTGGTCAGGGCTGTGATGCCAGAGGCTCCTGGAGACCCCTGGTGGGGAACTGCCCCTGATTTACAGAGGAGGAGCCTACACACTCTCCAGGCTCTCATCTCTCCCTGGTGTCCCTCTGTCCAAGCAACCACCTTGGAACAAAGGGAGAGGGCACCAGAGCCAAGGCAGGTGCTGGAGTGGTGGGCGCGGTGATGAAGTGGGGCTTTGGTTGGGCTGGGTGAAAAGCTGAAGGCTTCTTTCTAGATTCCTCTGGAAAGAACTGACCAGATCTATTGATCCCAAGCCCTAGTTCTCTTGAGGAAGGGTACCTGGGAGAGAAGGAGAAGGAAGATGAGGAGGCAGCCTTGCCTTAGCCTGAGAAGCTAGACCATCAAGAGTATAGATCATATCTAGGAAGTAGGAGCTCAGAAACCTCTGGAATGAGATCAGCCTCTTCCCTGAGAATGGACAGGAGCAGCACCTGAGACCCCAGCTGCCTGAGATGGGGGGGCCATGACCCCTTTCTCCCATCCTCATCCACAGCCCATGTGGAGCGGAGGCTCTGGGTGGCCAAGTGGGTGGACACATTGGCACACAGCGTGTCCTGAACACACCAGACACTCTTTGTGTCTGTGTGTGAGTGTGTATGTGTGTTGGGGGCCCTCACGGCAGACCCCGCAGCACGGGGCAATGCCCAGGATCCCAGAAGGGTGGGTGGGGCCATGCTATGCAGGCACTGTGGAGGGACGCCCCTGCTGACCCTGCACATGCCGTCCACGGGCTGCCCCTGCCCAGGCTCCAAGATCAGAGCTGCCCGTGCTCCTGCTGGGGGAGGTAGACCCCCAGAAGGGGAAGAGTTCCACACAGCCTTCTCTGCCAGCCGGGGAGATCAGACAATGCCCCCATCTCCCAACACACAACTTCCCTACTTGCGGGCAGTCAGCCGGTGGAGTTTGGTCAGGGCTGGCCTGGCTCCAAGGAAAGGCCAGGGGCTTTCCTCCCTCCACACCCACCTCCAGCCCCTCTTATCTGCCGTGCCTGGCGCCAGCAGGGCCAGGCTGAGCCAGCAGGGCTGCAAGGCCCGATTTCCCCAAGCCCCTAATTGCCTCACACCCACACAGGCCCCTCGGCCCCCCTCACCAGGCCCACAGGGTGGGGGACGGTGGGGGCTGGGAAAGGGGCCCCAGTCTCAGGGCCGCCCCCCTGGATCCTGGCTTTGCACTCCAACCGTGCACCCCAAGTCCATGCACCCTTAGGCCCGAGCACCCTCAAATCCTCACACCTGCAAATCCAGGCACCCTCGGAGCCACACACCCACAGATCTGCCGATTCTGCCCCGGGTCCTGCCTCACCTTCCGCAGAGGGGCCGATTCTGTCTGCCTCGAGGGCACCTGAGCTCGGCGGGGCCTTCCCATGGCCTGTGCTCCCGGCCTCCCAGCAGCGCCCATCAGGACGTAGGAGCCCTCCCCCCGCCGGATGTGAAAGGGCTGGGGCCACCCTGAGGCTTGGGTCAAGGTGGGGCTGGGAGGGAAGCTGAGGGTTTCTTTCTAGATGCCTCTGGAAGGAACTGGCTCATGCTGGCCATGCCAAGCCCCATTTTTGCTTTTGGGGAGGCCCCTGGGGTGCTGCCTGAGCTCAGCCTATGGAACACTTATTCTAGGGGTTCAGGAAGTGCCCCCCCCAGCAGTCCCCCACGGGTCACCAGGCTGTCCTGGGGCTGCACACCTGAGCCTCTGGTTCCACCCATAAAGCGAGGGGCTGCGGGAGGATGAAACGGGGGCCTTGGTTTGAGGCGCTTGGCAGATGTGGAGGGAGCCCCGGGCCAGGGCCACCCCCGTAGAGCCAGGGCCACCCCCATAGGGCCAGGGCCAGCCCTGCAGGCCAGGTGGGCCTCCCCGTGGCTTTGGGGCAACAGGCAGCAGTAGAAGGACACACACAAAGACACTGGGTCTGCAGAGAGGCTGAAACCTTCCAGAACTGCGATGATCCGGGAACGACACCGCGCAGTGATGGCCATCAGGGGTGGCGGTGGGCTTTGGTGGGCCACTAGGAGCATGGGACCCCCCGATTCCACTGTCGGGGGACCCGGACAGACACTGGAGAGGAACAGAGCGTGGGGGAGGGGTCAAGTGGGGGCCACTGGGCAGGGGGCCGAGCCCAAGGGGCCCAGGGGAGCCACGTTGGCTGGGGGGGGGATTTCCCACCTGGATGTGGGCGCTGGGGGGGACCTAAGACTTGGGTGGGCTGAGGGGGCTCAGGGGGCATCTGCTGAATGAAGGCCTCTGTGGCCCAACTGCCCTGACTGCTTTCCTTCCCCCTTGCAGGGTGCACAGATGAGGGCTGGGGGTGAGGCCACATTTCAGGGGTCCGGCTGAGGTGCGTGGGGGTCTGGGCTGGTCAGCATGGCCCAGGGACCCCACAGAGCTACAGAGCTGCATGGGGGAAACCGGCCCCCTGGCCCTAATGGACAAGGATGAGTGAAGGACCCATCAGCGGGAGAACTGGGGCCAGGAGAGGGCACCCCATGTGGAGGAGCCTGAGCCCCAACACGCGGGAGGGCCAAGGAGGGAGCCAAGGCAGCCTAGGGTCTGCGAGGGGCTTGGCCTGTCCTGGGTCCCTGAGAGGGCAGTGACCGAGGCCCTTGCAGCCGGGTCCCTGCCTCCCCTGAGCCGGGCGGGCTGCGGGATCCACCGGGGTCAGACACCCCCAGCTGTGGCCCCCTGGGCAGGCTCAGCTCCTGGGCAGGGACTTCCCAGGCCAGCCTGGAGGCCTGAGTGGCAGGGACCCCGTGCCCTCCCTGGGCAGGAAATCCCCATCCAGTCACCTTGTCAAGCGGGAATCCCCACCCGGACCTTGCCTCAGTTGCCCTGGGAAAGGCCAGCTCCGGGGTGTGGGGTGGGGGTGGTGGCTGCGTGGGCTCAGCCCTGCTGCAGGCCCAGGTGCGGCCAAGGCCGGACGGGTCAGCTGTGCCCTGTGCCCAGCTCCCCCCACCCACGCCCACACCCCTGGCAGTGCTCCGGACACCTCAGGGCCTGAAGGACACAGGACAGCTGGGTGAGGGTGGCCAAGGAGGGAGCCATGGAGGAAGATGGAGCAGGGGCAGCTGGCTGCAGGCACTGTGCCCTTCTATGGGCACGGGGTGGCTGGAGGGAGCCGGGCGCTGACGTGGGAGCCACTTCTGTGCGGGATGCAGCTGTCCCCTACCTCCTCACAGCGAACCCCACCGAGCCCCCTGTGCCCCTCGGCGGCTGCCCACCACGGCCCTCGTGAAGCCACATGGAACTCGGGGATGGGGGGACTGAGGCGGAGCAGACTCCACCCCACACTCAATCACGAACTCGTTCACACTCACACACTCACACTCACACTCAAAGTCACACCCACACACACTCAGAAAGTCACACCCACGCACACTCAGAAAGTCACACTCACACAAACCACTCACACTCACAGATTTGCACCTGTGTTCAAACACACATATACTCATTGGTCACACCAACTCACACATGCTCACACTTGTTCACACTTACAAACACAATTTTGCACTCATGCTCATACTCACATATACACACACTCACACAAAGCATCACTCAACTCACACTCACACAAGCTCACAATCATTCACACACTCACAAATTTGTACTTATGCTCAAACACACATACCCTCACCCACAGAAACCCACACTTGCATTCACAGGCTCACACCCCGTCATGCTCACCCTCAGGCAAACACCATGCACACTCACCCATGCTCACAGCCGCCTGCGTGCGCTCACCCTGCCAGAGAGGTTTCCTTCAGTTCTGCTGTGGCGGGTGTGGGGCTGGGACTTGGGGCCCCTCCCTCAAGCGACCAGCACAAGGGCAGGGGCTGCTTGGCAAGACGGCCGTGAGCCTGCAGAGACCCTCACTGGCCGCCCCAGGGTGGGGGTGCCGAGCCTAGGGCCCCCCCACAAGACTGCCACATGGGGAGCCCCAGGGCCACCCTCTCCCTGGGCTAGGCCTGCCCCAGCCACAGGAAAAACCCAGGGTCCTCCCGGGGTCCCCAGGCGCCGCGCCCCCTTCCTCCAGGTGGGCCTGCTCCTCCCCTACACACCTGGGCCGCAGCCTCTATGGTCCTCCTGGGACCCCTCCTCCCCCTGACCCCCACAACAGCCGCCATCCCCCCAGGCAGGCCCGGGCCCTCCTCAGCGTCCACTCAGCGGCCTCAAGCACTGCTGCCCGTGGCCAGGCGTTCTCCACCCAACTCTGGCCATGGGGCCCAGGGGCTCTGACTGCCCACACCCTCCCCCATACCCCCCCACAGCAGGCTGGGGCACTCAGGACACGAGCAGGTGCCATCCAGCAGCCGCGGCCTCCACTGGCGCCTAACGGCCACCCTAACTGTGGGGCCTGGCTGCAGGGTCCCGAGTGGGGCAGCCCCTGTGGACCAGGCCTCCGGCGGGAATGGCAGGACTCGGGGCACAGGCCCAGGGCCCCCTCAGGCACCCCCTGCCCCGGACCCTCACCCCCAGGCCTGGCTGTCGACGTAGACATCCAGCCTGCACCGGAGGCCTGGCAGGCACCCGGCCTTCCTCATACTGGGCCTGAGCTCCCAAGAGCTCACGGGGGTTCCACTGGGTGGACAGACAGGGCCCAGGAAGCCCCTCTGCCCAGCTGCTCCGGCCGTAGGCTGCCCGGGTGAGCTGTGCCCCCCGCACTGACGCCACCTCACCCACTGCCCCGGAGGGGTGCCCAGCTCTTACCCGGCAGCTTCTGACCCCCGCAGCTCCTCCTGCTCCTCGGAGCAGGGGTCTCCCGGAGCCTCCGCCATTGCTCGCGTCCGGCCGGTTCCGCGTGTGGGCTGCGCGCCGCGGCCTCTGGGGCTTCCTCGCCGGGAGGCCGGAGCCCCCACCCTGCCCGGTTTCACTTCCCCCTTCCGGGAGGCAGGTTGAGGTTTGGAGCAGAGCAGGGCTCAGGTCGGGGTGTTGTTTTCGAATCTGTTGCTGCAAGAGGAGTCAAAACAAAAAACCCAAGTCACAAAACCACCGGTCAGGAAACGTTGAGCAAGTGGCAGGGGCCTGGGCCCAGGGAGCAGAGCGGCCGGGTGGGGCGTGTCTCAGGCTGTGGGGGCAGCTGTGACAAGTGCGCCCGCTGGGTCGGCTGCACCGGGCACCCACTGGCTCTCGGTTTCGGGGGCCTCGAGGCCAATGGCAAGGTCTTGCCTCACCCTGGGGTTCCTGGGCCGGCGTCCCAGCCTCTGGCTCGTGGCTCCCCTCCCGCTTAGCCACTCTCCTCTGAGGCCCTCGGCTGTGGGGTCCCCAGCAGGCCCAGCCTCGCCCCGGTGGGACCACCAGGTCCTCCCACCCTTGATCCATGTTCCAACCGACAAATCTCCGCAGGCCCTGTGTCAAAGGGGTCACGCCTCGGCCCCGGGCTGGGGACCCCAACGTGTCTTTAAGGGGAACGGCCACGGGGTGCTCCCTCACCCACCCCCGATAGTGATGTCCAAGGCTCGTGTGCTCTGAGGACCGTTGCCCAGACTCAAAATGCCCCCTCTCTGCAGACTCTAGTGTCTTCTCCTTGACTTTCCTTCTCCAGGCTGTGGGCTGCCGTGTCTCTTCCCTGCTGTGTGCTCCAGGAGCCGAGCCGACTGCACCCCATGAGCATCGTGGGGCTCTGTGGGCACCTGGGGGCTCCCCCAGGATCTGAAGCCTCCTCATCCCTTTGCCATACTTGGCTGTTGGAAGTGGTCAGATGAGGGGCTCTGGGGTCAGTGAGGGGTGGCCAGCTGCTGTGGGGGCCAGACCCTGATGTTGGGGTGCCCTGGGGGCCCACAAGAGGGGAAGAGGAAGCCTGTTGCCATATTGCCAAGTCCTGCCCAAAGACAGGGGGAGGGGAGACAAGAAATCCAACCAGAAAGACCTGGGGGGTGGCGAGGCAGTGTGGGGGGAGAGCCTGCGGTCCAGAGCAGGGTGACGCAGCCCCATGGACCTGCCAGCCCCCCACCCAAAGAGGCATCTGCAAGGGCCCCCCCTGCACCAGCAGAGGCCCAGCAGGGCCTGAAATGCCCCGGCCGAGGCCACGGGAAAGGGAAGCCCCCGACAACCCTGCCCCTCGTCACCTCTCGGGGACCTTTTGGGGGGGTGTTGGAGGGGGATTGACATTATTTTTTAAAGCCATTGAAGGTTTACTGAAAAATTACACAGAAAAGTACAGAGTTCCCAAATATCCCTGCACCCCCAAGAAACAAAAAATCCCCAGGTTTCCCTATTAGTAACATTTTGCATTCGACGGGCACCTTTGAGACAAGATGAACCAATATTATTATGTTACCACCACTCTTGGCGTTGCACAGTTCTGCGTTTTGTTTCCATGTTTTAGTTTTTATTGTGGTAACGTAAATACAACACGAAGTTCCCCATTTTAACCACTTTCAAGCGTCCAATCCAGCAGCCTCGACCACATCGCATGGCCTGGGCCGGGCTCCCTGGTGGCCTTTGGAAGCCACCTTTCTGGGTCACAGCCTGGCAAGCGCCCTCCTGGCTGCAGACGACGTCCCTGGCCCCTCTGCTAACTCCCCTGTGTCTCTCTTGAGGGGCTCCAGTGGGTGACCCCATCCAGCTCCGTGCGCCGGGGAGATAGCAAGTCCCTTGGCTCGGGCAGCTCTGTCCCCAACCCTGGCCCCCTCACACCTCCGAGTCAAATCATCAGAGCGGGATGGGGGCGAGCTCTGATGCCAGCCAAAGCCCCGGGACCCCTCCCGGCCAGCCTCTCACCCGGGGTCGATGCCCAGGCTGGTCGAGAAGCTGCAGGTCCTTGCTCCGGACCACGATGCACCCACCCGGCATCCCAGCTGGAGAGTTTCGGGCATTGCCAGGAAGAGGGGCCCGAAGACAGACGGATGCCGGGGCCCCACACCTAGACCCCGCCCCCTCCATTGCCAGAAGCAGAGCTGACTCCCGAATTCATGATACCCAGTGCAATGAAAATGTGGGGCCCCTTGCTCAGAAAATTCATGAGAGTGTTAAGCCGAGCCCCAAAGCTGGCCCCGCCTGAAGGGTCAGGCCTGAAGGTCGTGGGCCCTGTGGCTGGCACGTCCTGCCTGGGTCCAGCCACCCCCCAACCTCACCCGGCCCGACGGTTCCCTCCACCTGCCCCTGACTCTTGCCAGACCCCGGCCCTCCAAGCACACTTTCCCGTCCTCCCGGGCCTGGAGGCAAAGCCTAAGACCCCTGTCCCCTCACGTGGCCACCAATGGATACCGCACCGCCGCATGGCCAGGCCGGGCGCCAGGGCGGTAGGAGGGAAACCCCAGCCCCTGCCCCGGGAAGTTGTGGCGAGCTCCTGGAGTCCTGGTGGCCCCCGCGGGTCGCTGTCGGGGACCCGGTGTCCCCAGGGGCCTCCCCGCTCCCGGCAGACAGACCCCCAGCCCCTGCCACGAGGGACGTGGACGCAGTGGGCAGCTTCCCTGCCGGCCGGCCACCGCCCCCTGCCCCTTCTGCCCCCTGCTCGCCTGCAGGCCCGGTCCCTGCCCCCCAGCTCTGGGCACCCTCGCTGCCGCTGCCGAGTCCCTCTCCAGCCTCCCGCCGCAGGGCTCCCCGTCTCCCTCCCCGTCTCCGGGTTGGGAGCTGGGCCCCCACACCTTCAGGAAAACGCAAACATGAAGCTCCCTGGGCCCAACCTTCCAGCTACTGCTGCCTCTGCTCCCCTTCACAGTGGGGTTCCCTGGGGCCCTGCACCCACAGAGCTGGGCAGTGCTGGGTTTGGGGGTCATGGGGGCCCCACTGATGACATGAGCTGGAAATGGGGGGAATGAGGGCTGGACCCTTCTCCTGAAGAGCTAACAGGCATGTGGTACTAGGGGACTTGCTTCCTGTTCGCACCTCAAAGACGGGTGGAAGTGGGCTGTGGAGACTTTGGCTCATCCTTGTCCCTCCCAGCACCCTTGGCAGGGCCCAGCTGCTTGGGGACAGAAGGGTGAGTGGCCACAGGGCAGAGCGAGCCGAGCACCCTGCCGGAGGACGGGCAGGCACCCCGGAGGGCTGGACCAGAGGGTTAGGGAGAGCTGACGGGGGGTGGGGGAGACAGGAGACACTCGGGTAGAGCAACCCTGGGGGGGCAGAGGCCCCATGAGGACAGGGGACGGCAGGAGCATCCCCACAGGCCTCAGAGGGAGCAGGTCAGACCCCTGGCTCCAGGACCAGAGAGAGTCAATTCCCGCTGTTTCCCCTCCGGGTCTGGGGTCTTTGCTGGGGCCCCCTGGGGTCTGCAGTCTTGGGTCTGGAGGGTCCCCTGGGGCTGTACACTGAGTGCTGCAGCCAGAGAGGGACCCAGGGTGGGGGGCACGGCTGACCCGGGTCCCCTCGCCAGCAGTGGGGGCAGGCTGGGGAGGGCCGGCAGCTGGGTGATGGACAAGGGGACGGTGCCCAGAGGGCACGGAAGGCAAGTGTGGCGTTGGTGGGGCCTCATCAGGACACCCCAACTCTGAGCTACCCACAGTGGCACGACGGGTGTTCCACTGGGCAGCTGGAGCAGGGTAAGAGTGACATATGGGTGATGAGAAGCCAGGGATGGGAGCAGGACAGAGGGTGAGGCTGGGTGAGGAGGAGACTCCTCGAACAGGGAAGTGGTCAGCAGTCTGCAGCGGGCAAGCCAGGAAAGCACAGAATAGCCTGCTGCGGCAGTGGCGTCACCGGGGCCCTGGGCCGGGGCTGTGGCAGGCTGGCTGGGCCGGAAGCGGCCTGCAGGGGCTGGAGCACACGCCACGGCCCCGGAGGGTCACGGGAGGCCGAGCAGTCGGCGTGTCTGCAGCCAGAGAGGGGCGGAGGCCGGACAGTGGGGCAGGGAAGCTGTGCCAACGGTTCGGATGGATTTGCAATTTAGGAAGCTTCTGGAAGGGTCTACAAATTGGGGGTGCACTGAAAGAGGCAGAAAGGCAAGTAGGAGGGTGTTTTGAGGATCTGGGAGAAGTCCGACGGGACATAATGGCCGTGGGCTGGTGGGAAAGAGACAGGCATGGTGGTTGAGTACATCAGGGACAAACATGCCCTCCGCTCAGCCACGGGGCTCCGGACACACGACTCTCCCTGTCAGCCCAGCCCAGGGTGGGCAGGGGGGGGCTTGGCTCCAGGGACCCCAGGCTCCGAGGCCCGGCTGGAGTTGCCCTGGGGAGGTTAGGGGGCCGGCCAGGGCATGCTCCACAGAGCACTCGGGCTCCTGGCCTTGGCGGGTGGCAGCTGAGTGCCCAGGAGGACGGGGAGTGGCTTCCAAGCAACCAGCGCGGCCCTGGCTCAGGGGCCACGAGGGATGGGGTGCGGGAGAAAAGCAGGGTGCCCAGTGAATGCCCCGCTGGATTTAGCAGTGAGTGGGAGCCCCTTCGGGGAAGGCAAAGGTGGAAGGAGGCCCAAGCAGGTGGCAGATGCAGAAAAGAGCAGAGGAGCGAATGGCAGCTGATGCCCCTTCTGGAAAGAAGGGGAGGGACGGGCAGAGATGGGTCCGGGGAAGCTCCTCTGTCCTTGCTGTTCGGTTGACTCGGATGTGCCCGGGGCATTTAAATGTGAGCAGCCACCTGGCAGTGGCAGGGAAGAGGTGACTGCCGGGGCCCATGGGGTTCAGGGGGCACGGCCCCCTCTGGGGTGTCGATGGCTCGGTGGGGTGGGGCCTGGGCGTCAGCTTCTGGCCTTGTGGCCTCTGGTTTTGAGGGTGGGGGCAGGCGGTCTGGGGACTGAGCAGGAGATTCTGCTCGGGAGGGGCGGGAGGTATGAACGGACGGCCTGGGTCCCTGCTGCCACCTGCTGCTTTGTCCCAAACCCTCGGCAGCCCGTAGAAGGGCAGCAGGAGTGGGCTGAGCCTGGGATGGCGCGGACGTTCCCTCTGGAGCGGAGAGGGGCAAGGACAGGGATCACGGGGACAAACGAGTGGCCAGCAGGGCACAAAGCCAAGGAGCACCAGGGGGCGGGGGTCAGGGCTCACAGGTCAGCCTCGAAGGACCCAAAGGCAGCAGACGTGGGGCTCGAGGCCAGGGCAACCGTGGTGGGCGGCCGATGTGGGGGCAGCTGTCCAGAGGGTCTCCTCTGGCCTGGACTCCCCAAGGATGATGGTGGGACCCAGCAGGGAGCAAAGCTTTGAGGGTGTTGGTGGGGCGATTAGGATTTGGGGGTGCTGTGGCCGAGGTGTGGTTCTCTTACAGGACGGCCACGTCCAGCCCTGAACACCTCCAGGGGACGCTGACTGCAGGGCCACACGTCCTGGAACTGGCAGAGCACCATTTAGACACTGAAAGGGGGTCCCCTGCAGGCTCATAACCCTGAGGGCCTCGCATGTGCACCCCTCAGTAGAAAGCACTCAAGGCTCGGGGATACACAGCCACCCCAGGCGCTGGCAACCCAGCGGCAAGTCCTGATTTCGTGACATTTACCCGTGTGGGAGGAGCTGGACATCAAACAGGTGCAAAAGCGAGGCAGGTGTAATTCCAGAGCGAGAGCACCTGGGGGTGGGAGGGTGTGCGGAATGGTCCAGCTGGGGAATCTTGGAAGGCTTCCTGGGGGAGGTGACTCTCCAGAGGCTGAAGGATGAGAAGAGGCTGAAGGAAAAGCCCAGCAAAAACCCTCCGGGCCAGGTGTGCAGGCAAGTTCGGCTCTAGGAGCTGACAGGGGTCATGTGACCGAGGAGGCAGAAGTGGGGGCAGGCCCTGGGGTGGGGACCGAGGAGGAGGGAAGGGAACGGAAGGTGGGAGGGTCCAGCCTGGCAGGTGCTTGCTGCATCCAGGTGCAGCTGTCTGTCCATGAGGCATGTGCTCTTGTTACCAGGCCTGTTTCATGGCTGGGTAAACTGAGGCCAAGCAACCCTTCAGGGTGAAGCAGGGACTGAGCCGTGGTGGCCAGCTCTGACCATCGAGCCCCAGAGCTGCGAGGAGAAGCAAGTTTGTGAGTGTGAAAATGGTGTGAGTGTGTGAGGGAGTGTGAGTGTGTGACTGTGACGGAGTCTGTGCATGTGAGTACGAGTGTGTGCATGTGTGTGCGCACAAGTGTGTGTGGCTCTGTAAGGAAGTGTGAGCACACGAGTGTGAGTGTGGCTGAAAGCGTGTGTGCGTGTGGATCAGTGTGCATGCATGCGCGGCGATATGAGCGTGTGCATGTGTGCGAGTGTGATTGTGCACACATATGTGACTGTGAGAGAGTGTGTGTGCATGTGTGTGAGTGCATGAAGCTGAGTGTGCCCCAAGCTCTCCACCAGCCCCTCTGCCCCCAGCCTGGCCTTGGCAGGGCCTCCTCGGGGACGTTCCGTGAACCGGGTCCCCTGGGGTGGGGACCCCTGCCCTCCACAGCTGGGCATGGCCCCCCTGCTCCCCAACTCTCAGCTCCTCCAAACCACTGCATCTCAATGTTCCTGTCTTTTCCATTGAATCATCTTTTTGTTTTGTTTTTATTTTTGTTTTAAATTCAGTTTTATTGAGATATATTCCCATTCCACACAGTCATCCATGGTGTGCAATCAGCTGTTGACAGCACCATCATATAGTTGTGCATTCATCACCCCAGTCTATTTTTGAACATTTTCCTTACACCAGAAAGAATAGAAATAAGAATAACAGGTTAAAGTAAAAAAGAGCACCCAAATCATTCACCCATCCCACCTTATTTTTCATTTTGTTTTTGTCCCTATTCTTCTACTCATCCATCCATATGCTGGATCATGGGCGTGCGGGCCACACGGTTTTCACACTCAGTCACCCCGGTAAGCCACATTGCTACACAATCATCTTCAAGATTCAAGGATGCTGGGTTACAGTTCCACAGTTTCAGATATCGACTTCTAGCTGAACTATCTCTTTTGTTTTTTGCTTTAAACATTTTTATTGTTGCTTATGAATTTCATTGTTTTTAGCTCTTAAAAAAAGTTTAACTTTTTTGACAAACAAGAAGAGTTCCAGGAATGAAAACAGCACAAAGAACTGCTGAGCCTCGTCCCCCAGCCCCGCGCGGCTGCGGCCTCCGTCTGCTGTGGTTGTTTGCCCCCCCCTCTCTCCCCGTCTGTCTTTCTACCATCCTTCCTCCATCCATCCATCCATCCATCATCTATCGATGTGTCATTGATACATATATTTGTCTATCTATCTCTATCAATCGTCTACCAATCTATCTAAACATCCATCTACCTGAAAATCTGTCAATCCTTACGTATCCATCTGCCAGTCACCCATCCATCCATCCATCCATCCATCTGCCCAGCTATCATTTATCTCTATCGCTGATCACCTGTCATTCTATCTAAGCCTTTATCTTATCTGTCATCAATCTCTACTTATCTCTCAATCATCTATCAATCTAACTAATCCTCGACCATCTACCTCTATCATTTCTCTCCCCGTCCGTCTGTCCATCCACCCTTCTTTCTGTCTGTCTCTGTGGACCCCGGGTCTCTCTCCTTCCCTCCCACTTGAGGTGCGTTACACAATCAAGGCCTTTCACTCCTCACGAGTTCATGGCGTGTTTCCTAAAAATAGAGGTGTTCTCTTACACAACTGCAGCCTTATCGACTCTGTGCTGACAGCGGAGCTCCGCTTTGATCTGACGTGCCGGCCGTGGCCTTGTGAGGTGCCCTTGGGGTGGGGGCTTATTTGCTCTGTGGCGTGACAAGATGTTCCAGGCACGTCTCGCACGCCGCCTGCCCCAGGCCTGGAGTCAGCAGTTTCTTGGGGGGGCCCGTTTCCCTGCAGCGGGGACGGCGTTAGAGGCCACAACCGGGCACCGGGTGTGCTGTGGCTACGCAGCCTTTGCCAGGGTGTGGGGGCCTGTGCTTGCACACCTGCTCGTCTTATCCTCCCGCAGCCAGAATCTGGACTGGGCTGTGTTCCTTGACTTCCTCCACTTCTCACCTCCCACACCTCAATCCACGGCCACTTGGCTCCCCCACCCCAACCGAGGTCACCTGCAACTTCTCCCACTCAGCAGGGGGCTCCGGTTGCCCATGGTCCCCTGCCCCTCTCTGCCCCAGTGCCCTGGGCGGGCCCCCACAGGTTCAGGCTGTTCCTCCTCTCCCCCATCCGGGCCCCTGCCTGTGCCCACCACAGGCAGCTGGACCACGCACTCCCCAGGATGCCATGTCCCACCTCGGTGCAGACCCTCGCGTCCCGCTGCCTGAGCCACCACCGGCTCCTCCCGGCCCTGCCCTCCGTCGCCCCCGGGGACGGTGCAGCGTCTGTCTTGGCTCCCATCTCCAGCTTGCCTCCCAAGGCCGGCTCTCCCCCCAGTGTCAGAGATCTTTCTAGAATGCAGGTCCCACAAGTGCAGGAAGGTTCCTAGGCCTTGCAGCAAAGTCCAAGTCCCCTGCAGCTGAGAAGGCCCAGGCTCCCCAGGAGGGGTGGCACAGAGGGTCACGGGGTCACATGGCAGGGTCACAGGGTGGGGTCGCATGGTGGGTCACACAGCAGTGTCACACTGGGTCGCACAGGGTCGCACATCCAGAAAGAGGCAGATGTGAGGCTGAGCCGGACTCGGGCTCCACAGCGAATGTGGTTTGAGGTTTGTTCCCTCGTTTGCTTCGCTCAACCATTAATTCCCTGAATATTGCAACAAACACCCACAGACCCGTGGTCTAGCCTCAGAACTCGTGCATCCCCCAGCCCGCGCCCACCAGGGGTCCCGCGCCTTCTCTCCCTGCTCCTGCCCTCACAGGACCCTGCTGTGTGACCCACCATGCGACCCCACCATGGGACCCTGCTCCTGCCGGCCCCTGGAGACCCCCACCCAGAATCTCCCTTGTCATGTCTGTGCCTTTCTCCCCCAGTGCCCCTGCCCCTGCCCGGGGGCCCCCCATCGCCCACGGCCACTGCCCCCTGCCCAGCCACACTTGCGTCCACTCCCCGATCCACAGCTTGCAGTGCTCGCTCTTGGCTCTGTATAGCTGGCACTTGGTCTAGAACATTCTCTGGCTCCTTAATTCTACCTCCCCTCACTGCTTGTCCCCCTCCTTCAGGCTCATCTGAGACACCCCCTCCCCTGTTCCCCACCCCAGGCCAGGCCCCGGGCCCCGCTTCTGGGCTCCACAGACCCCACACCTTAGAGGTGAGCCTTGTCCCCTCATCACAGCACAGAGCCCCCACCCCTCCGCTGCTCCCCTCTACCCCCCAGGTGGTGATGGTGTGCCTGCATGGCCAAGTGCCCCTGGCCCAAGTTGGGGGGAGCTTTCCCCTACAGGGCCTGGAGAAGACACCAGAAGGCAGGCCGGGGTGGGGGGGGATTGACAAGGGACCTGGCCACATCCCAGGACTGGACAGTGGCTGGGGGAAGGGGGAGCAGCACACAGCGAAGGCCGCCAGGGCACTGGCTGACGTCTGTTCCTCCTGGCGGCCCCAAGGCCGAGCCCCCCCACCTCTGGGGCCCCCGGCAGATCAATCGCCCGGACCTCCGGAGGGCAAGGGCAGGGCCCCGGCTGACAGCCGCTCCATCACGGCCCCCAGGCTCCCACCGAAGATCTGAGACGAAGGGGCCTTGGCGAGCCCGTGCATCATCCTCCACAAAGGGGACTGACAGCCGCGTCCTTGCAGGGACGGCCATGTCCGGCCTGTCAGGGACACTGTCTCCGGAGCATGTGATGGGCCAGGCCTTGGGTGTTGGGCGGAAGCAAGCCCATGGGGCCCAGAGGGGGTGGCCCAGCTCAGGGAAGCCCCCAAACCTGGAGGTGGGGACTGTTCCCCTGTTCCCTTGTTGGGGGCTTCAGGGTGCAGGGCCAGGAGCCCATCCCAGGCCCAGCTCCACAGCCATGGCCGGGACCACCCCAGCCCCCGTCTCCCTGTGCGAGGCTGGCGTGAGAAGGATCTGAGATGTGTGCTGGCGCCGAGCACCACGGCCTGCTCATGGAGGTGCTGGCTCTGCCCCCAGCCCCTTGTCCCCATGGGAAGCACATCGGGGACGAGTGCATGGGGGCGAGTGTGCAGGGGCTGCAGCTGGGGGCAGCCAAGGTGCTGCTGGCCGCCCTCCCCAGAGGAGGGGCAGCCTGGGGGCCGCCGGGGCATAGCACTGCATCATGGGGGCCCAAGTGTGACCGTCTCCTGCCCCACACTGGGGCCTCCTAAGGGTTTGTGTCCCACAGAGAGCAGGACCCACACACGGTGGCTCCTTAGGGTGACGGCACAAATGGCTTACCAGGGGAAGCCCACAAGGGACAAGGCACCGGCCCCTCCAGGGCCACCTTTCCCCAGGGCACAGCCCCCAGCATTACCTGGGGTGGCCTAAGGGGTCCCCCCGCAGCCAAGGAGGCTTCCACCTGAGGGGCCTTCCTGGATGCCCGAGGCCTGTGGGGCCTTGTCCAGTCCCAGCCCTGGGGGAGCCTCCCGGGAGCCAACACCGAGTGTGGCGCGCCCCCAGCACGCGGCCCACTCCGCTGTAGGATCCTCGACTGACGGCTCCTTCCTGGGTGGTAGTGAGGCGCGCAGGGCCAGGCCAGAGCAGACCAGCCGCGGGGTTCACTTCCTTTATTGACCCTTGAGGTGTGACACCCCCGCCCCTTGGGGCTTTGCCCTGCGGGGAGTGGGGCGAGGGGGAGAGCAGCGAGGGGGCGCGCGGCGAGGGGCGCGCGTGGAGCCGGCGCGGCCTAGGACTCGGTCTCGAACATCTTCTTCCTGCCCTCCATGCCCGACTTCTCCTCGATGTTCTTCCGCCAGTCGCCCACGTCGCGCAGGTCCCGCTCCTGGGGGACGGTAGGAGGGGAGGGGCTCAGGACCCCGCTCGCAGGAGAGAGCCCGCCTGGAGGGGCCGGGGCCCGGGGCAACGCGCGGAGTGCGAGGGGCCAGGCCCAAATGGGAGGGGCTGGGCCTGGTGGGAGGAGCCAGGCCCAGGTGGGTGGGAGGGGCCAAGCCGCTGGGAGGGGCCTTGTCCAGGTGGGAGGGGCTGAGCCCGGTGGGAGGTGCCCAGGTGGGTGGGGGGTCCGTGGGCGGCGCACCTTCTCGGTGTCCTCCTTCTTGACCTGCTTCAGGTTGGCGCGCAGGTCCATGCACACCTTGTGCTTGGAGCCCAGCAGGGCCTTGAGCATGGCGTCGGCCGACATGCGCACGCGCCGTAGCGGGGGCCTCTTGAACTTGCCGCGCAGGTCGAAGAGCTTCTGGTTCATGTCCTCCAGCTGCGGGGGGCAGGGGTAGCTGAGTCTCGGGCCCCCAGCCCCCGCGTGCCCGTGCCCGCGCCCCGTCCGCGCACCTCACCTCCTTGGTGCTCTTCTGGACCCGCATCTCCATGTCGTACTTCTCCTCCTCGGCGGCGTCGATCTTGGCGTGCAGCTGTCTGCAGAGCTCCTGGGGGTGGGGGGCAGGGGGCTCGGTCCCTGCCCTGACTGACCCCACCGCCAGCCTCTGACCGGCCCTGCTTGGCGTGACCTCTTGACAAGTGGGGAAACTGAGGCAGTGGGCAGGCCGGCGGCTCTGGTGCTGGCCTGGGGCGGTGCGTGGGGACCGGGGGTGCCCGGGGGCTGGGGGCTGGGGTACCTGCACTTCAGCCATGGAGCCCGGGATGTGCAGCGCTGGGCAGTGCTCAGCCAGGTAGTTCTGCTTCTCCGACTCGCGGCGGCCCTCCTCCTTCTCCAGCTCTGTGGCCGCGATTTGGAGCATGACGCTCTGCGGGGTGGGGCAGGGGTGAGGGGCTGCGCTGGCCCCGCAGACCCCCGCCGCCCCTGCCGGCCCCACGTACTTTCAGATGCTGCCTCCTGGCCGTGATGGCCCTGTTGCGTTTCTGCCAGGGTGAGGGGAGCAGGATCAGGCCCATCCAGGCCAGGCCCCCTTCGGGGGGTCAGCTGAGCCAGGGGGGCCCGCAAGGCCACGGGGGACGGCCCACAAAGCCTGGGGGGTGCGACCCCTGGGCCAGCACCATGCTCCAGGATCGCAGGGCAGCCTGGTGAAACTGTCTAGGAGTAGCGCCAGGCCCTGAGGAGTGGGGGTCCCGGGAAAGCAGCTGTGGGGAGGGGGAGGGGGTGATGGTTGCAGGGCCTGGGTGGGGGGCAGCCGTCAGAAAGAAGCGTTTCCCCGGGAGGAAGCTGGCCACAGCCCCCACTTCCCCTGCCCCAGAAGGCAGCAGGCGGCCACTTCCTTTGTTCCGTTGGGGGTGGGGGGGCACTTTCACCACAGGAGGTGGGGGAGGGGTGTGAGAGGGTGGGGCTTCTCTCCAGGGCCTCAGGGCTTGAAGCTCTGACCTCTGACCTCTGCTGAGTGGGGGTCCCAGCCCCTCCACCTCATACCCCTTCCCCAGGCAGGTACTCACCTCCTCACTGAAGGGGGGTGGGGGGGTAAGAGGAGCGGGGAGAGAGAAAAGAAAGGTCAGTGAGGGCTGGTGGAGAGTGAGTTGGGGGCGATGAGGATGAGGGTGGGCAGGGCAGGTGCTGGGGAGATGCAGAGACCCCGCCCCAGTGGGGGGGTCAGGAGCCTCAGGCTGGGACCCCACTTACTCCCCCATCCTGAAATCTTGAGCTTAGAGCCTGTAAAGAGAGAAAAGCAGGGGGTGTCAGGGCCTGGCCCCCTCTGGCCCTTGGTGAGGGGTGCAGCTCCTCCTGCTCCCCAGCTACCCCCCACCCCCACCCCACACCCCCTGGAGTGCTGTCTTGGAATTCCCCGGGGTGGGGGGTAAGAGGAGAAAGTGCTCCTGAGATGCCCAGGGGCGGGGCCTGGAGGAGCTGCAGCTGTCCCCCGGGAGGGGGCGCAGCGGGGGCCCAGGGTGGGGCTGGCGCAGGTGGCCGCCCCAGCAGCGCAGTTATTTTTAACACTGCTCCTTTGGCTACCGGCTGAAGTGCAAGAAAGTGGCTCCCCAATTCGGCTTGGGGACTCAGCTCCTGGGGTCCCTCGACCTGCAAAAGTCCCCTTCCAGTGTCCCCAGAAGTGAGGCCAGGCCCCTGCCCGGCCCAGCCAGCACCCCAGGCATTACTTCTCCCTGCTCCCCTCAGTGGCAGCCCCCTGGGGGGGCTGCTGGCAGCGGCCCCCAGGCCCCCAGGCCCCCGCCCGGGAAGTCCTCCTGCCAGCTAGCTTGGGAGCTGCCCGCAGCTGCCCTGGCCTGGGCCGGCCGGGAGGGCCTCACCGGCTGCCCGTGCTGTGGTGCTGGGATGTGGCCGGCGGTGGCGAGTCGGGCGGGTGGGCCCCGGGGAAGGGGTATAAATGGGCTCCCCCAGGCCGGGCCCCCGCTCGGAAAGGGCATGGAGCCCTCCCAGACCAATGGGGACGGAGCGAGCCAGCGCAAGTCCTCCCCACCTGCCCGGGCCACCGGCCGGCCATGTGCTGCCACCCCGGCCAAGAAGTCTTGGGGGTGGGGGGCGAGGCCGGGGGATCTATTTAGGGCTCCGTGACGAGCTCGAGGAGCCTTCGCTGTTCTTGCAAGGAGCTTGAGGACAGAGTACACGTGGCCTCCCCAGCTGGCCTTGCCAACACACTGCATGCTCAGGGACACTGGCGCTCACCCCAAGATGGCCCTTAGCGTCCTAACCAGCTAACCAGGGCTTCCAAACACACTCCTGGCTCTGTCCAGCTCATTACCTCCAGTGGAGGACGGAGGAACCCCACCCCGGAGTCCTGGGCCCCCACTTGGTCCTGCAGTGTGTGATCGCCCCTACTTCAGCCCAGGGAGCGCCCAGGCACAAGGCAACCAGTGACCCCTTCTCCAAGCCCAGCTCCCAGGCCCGGAGCCCCAAAGGCAGCTTCCCGGCCTGCTGCCCCTGCAGGGGGCTGAGTTCGCCTTCCCGCCCCAGAAGCAGGGACCAGGCACCCCCGACGTGACCGAGGGGCCCCCAAACCAGCCATGCTCGGAACGCCGTGGCCTGGCCCCTCCCCGGGAGCTCTGGGAACCTCTCCCTGACCCCGGGGCGGGGGCCGCCCGGGCGCCCCAGCAGGCCCAGCCTGGCCCTGCTCCCCCGGCCCGCCCGCGCCCCCCGCCCCGGGCCCTGCGTGACTTGGCACCCTCTGTGCGGCCCGCCCTGCCAGCTCCGTGCTTCTGGGGCGTGGGGAGGATCCGAGGGGACGCAGGAAGGTTCTGGAAGCACCGAGGCCTCCAGATGTGCGGGATTAGCTTAGGCGGCCTCGCCCTCGCCGAGCTGGGCTCCGCAGCTTCCACGGGCCTCCAGTGCCCCCTGCTGCCCGCGCAGCGCACCACGGCCCGTCCTGCAGGAGCCCGGAGGGGACCGGGGTGCAGCCAGAGGGGCGACCAGGGGGGCCCCCTCTTCCGCCGCCAGCCCCCAAAGCCTCCCAATTGCCCCCGATGCATCCCACCCCCTCCCGGCTCCCATCCTGAGCCCTGAAGCACCAGAGAAGGGCCTGGGGGGCTTTGTGGCCCTCACCTTGGGATCAAGCCAGGATCTCCCTGGCTCAGTGTGGAAGGGAGATCCTTTCCCACCCTTCTTAGGGGGCTGTGGCTGTGCCTCTGGAAGGACACGCGGTGGAGGCAGGGGTGGCAGAGAAGGCATTTATTACAGTAGACCCTCTGGGTCAGCTGGCCAAGCAATCCCCTGCTGGGGGAAACTGAGGCATGGGTGTTCTCAGTGGTGGGGCAAGGACAGGGGCAGGCGAGGCCGCAGGCCCAGGGCCCGGTCCACCTCGCTGGGGGACTGCAGGCGGTGCCACTGGGTGCTGGGGCGCCGGGCACGGGCCAGCATGTCTGCCCAGTGCTGCAGGGGCTGGCCAGAGGCGCAGGCACCCAGCAGCACCTTCCCCACGGGCTGGGCCCGGAGCTGCGGGCCACAGGCCCAGATGGCCAGCACCAGGTCCACGCTCTGGGCGGAGGGAGGGTCCCCGGGCACATGGGGGAGAGAGATGGCTGTCAGCTGGGCCTTGGCCCCGGGCGCCCCCCCGGGCCCCTACCTCCCCGCGGCCCACCTGGACCTGGCCGACGGGCACTCGGAAGGTGAAGGGCTCGTTGAAGTACGGGGCCGCCGTGCCCTTCCTCGCGGATGTCCTCCGCGTCTTCCATTTCCTCTGGTTCAGCAGGAGCTGGACCTTCACGTAGGGCTCTGGGCAGGCAGAGGGGGGACGGGGGGCACCAGGTCTGAGGGCTGAGTGGGGGCTCTGGACCTCAGCCCCCTGATGGCCGCACGTGGCTCACCTGCCAGCCCCGGGCCCAGGCGTCGGGCCTCCAGCACCACCACGGTCAGCTGGCCTGCGCTGGGCACGTAGCACAGTGAGACGCACAGCTCCCCGCTCAGCTCCGGCTGCGGGTCAGCAAGAGCGGGCTCAGCCGGGCCAGGGGTCCCACCGTGCCTCTGGGCCTCTCCGCCTGCTCGGTCTCGGGGGTCAGCAACCTCACCTCGTCAGTGCCCGGGGGGCCCAGCTTGTGCCAGCGCTCCAGGACGTGTCGCAGGTCCATGGTGCCCAGAGGCAGGCGGAGCTCGCCCAGCGGCACGTGCGGGGAGAAGCGCCGGAAGGCCAGGAGCTGCACGCGCAGCGTGGCCCCAGGCAGTGCGGCCTGCGGGACCTGTGGGGCCAGGGCTGTGAGCCGGGACCCCCAGCCCAGCCTGGACGCCCCCCACCCCCGCGGGCCGAGCCCCACCTGGAAGCTGCAGGTCTCCTCGAACACGGGGCTGAGTGTGCCCCGGTGCACCCGGGTCTCGCGCCACTGGTCGGCCTGGGTGGAGACGCTGACGCGGGCGTAGGGGTCTGCAGGGCCGCTGGGGTCTGGGGCCTGTAGGTCGGTGGCTTGCTTCAGGCCCACCCTGACCTGAGGGCAGCAGGGGCCTCAGCAGAGGTGCTCCCCGTCAGCCCTGCTTCCCACCGCCCCCACCGCCCAGCAGCATGGCTATGCCTGGAGAGCGGACAGGCCCTTACCTGGTTGCTGCGGTGATACTCCAGGGCGAGCTGCAGGCGCCCCCACTGCTGAGGGCCCCCCGGGCCCACCTCCAGGCTATCCACGTCTGGCTGCACCTGGGACGGGGAGGGGGACGCAGGAGCGGGGGGCAATGGGGCCCGCTGAGACCCTGCCCCTGCCCAGCCCTGGGCACTGCTGTTCAAGGCCCCTTGGCCCCCCGCCAGCCAGCGGAGGGATCTGCCCCAACGTGGCGGTAGCTGCAGCACCACCTCGCTCAGGAGCCTGCCGTGGCTCCCTGTGGCCCGCAGGCCAGCTCCCGGTTCTGGCCCTCAGGGCCCTGAGGCCCTGGTCCCAGCCATCGTCCCCGGTGTCGCCCTCCCCTTCACCCACTCCCCCACCCGCCCACCACCTCCGGCCTACAGTGGCCCCAGCCCAGCCCCCAGCCCTGAGCCCTGCCGACCGGGCAGCCGGCTGGGACCAGCCGGGCACAGAGCTGGGCACCAGAGCAGGCGGCCGTGCCCGCTCCTCACCAGGTGGGTGGTGGTGGCACCCCAGGCACTGCCCAGGTGCACGGCCTCCTTGTCCCTGGGCTTTCTCCTATGGCGAAGGCGGCAGCAGCAGATGCAACAGAGGAGACAGGTGACGATGAGGATGGCCGCTGCCCCGGCAACGGCAGCGATTGCCCAGGGGGGCCCTGGAGGGGTGCAGAGGTGGGCTGGGCTGCCCCCACGGATGGCTGGCCCTCTGTCTCTCCACCCGGCCCTCCAGGGGTCTTGGACTCACAGGGGATCCCGGTGATGAGGGTCGGAACGGGCCCGGGCAGAGCCGTGGTGCCAGCTGGGGCCGGGGAGCCACGGGGGTCCGGTGGGGGCGCCATCTTCCCGTCCTGCCGGCCTGGGTGAGTCGGCCGGGGAGCTGGGGTCACCTGTGGGGCTGGCCTCTGGGACCCCCACCTGCCGCCCCATCTGCCCAGCTGCAGCCGGCGCTGGGACTGCCTGGGCACGGAGGCGGCTGGGGTGGCTAGCGGCCAGCGCTCTGAGCGGAAGCAGAGGGCGGGCGGCGCTGGGCCCCGGCCAAAGCGCAGGCTCAGCTCCCACATGCCCGGCCTCCTGGCCACCCCCTACCCCACCCCTTGAGCCCCCAGCCCCAGCCCAGCAGGCCAGCCCCGTCCTCACTGGTCCTTGCCCACACAGCCCCCACCCCCTCCCCCTCGCTGCCCTGGAGGGCTGGCATCAGGCCGCCTCCTCCAGGAAGCCCCCCAGCTGACTCCGTTCGGCTGTGTATGGACAGTCCCCACTCCTCAGGGCCCACCACGTTGGCAGCCACACAGGGTCACACACACTGTGGTTCAGGGCCCAGGAGTGGATTGGAAGCTTGGGCAGGGGGCTCCCGGGGGTCGAGGCTCTGCTGGGGTCATTGTGGGGAGAGCTGGAGGGTGGGGAAGGAGTGGGGCTGGCTGCAGGTGGAAGCTCGTCAGAACAAGCCTGGGCTGAAGGTGCTTTCCTGGCACAGGCATGGGGCCAGCAGGGCCTGGGGACGAGGGCGAGGTGGGGGAGGTGGAGGCAGGGTGCGGCTGGGAGCGGCTGGAACATTCCTTGGGCGCTGACTCAGCTGCCCAGACTCGCCTACCTGCCTGCCCGGCCACCCCTGGGCGTGGGTGGGAGGGAGGCACCGGCCTAGCCTGCCTGCCCCCACCCCTGTCCCCTGCCTGCCTGGGGCCCAGGAGGGAGCACACCTGGCCAGGCTGGCCCCCCCACCGCAGCCAGGGAGGCCCGGTTCTCTGTGACCCCAGGCCCCCGGGCAACTCTCAGGGCTCTGCCGGGAGCATGGAGCAGCCAGGGGGCCCGGCCCAGCCCAGGCCGCTCCCTTGCCCAGGAGAGTCTGCGGCCCCTCGCCTTCCCCTAGCCCCTCCAGCCAGACCGCTCCTTCCTGGAATGACCAGTTGCCCAGCCAGGGACCCCACCCCCCAAAACTGGTGCTGAGCATGGGGATGGGTAAAAGGGAACTCCAGAAGATCCCAGAGATGAACCCCCACCACACACAACATCAACTCCCCCCCGCCGCTGGTCTGGAGGAGGCAGCCCCCCACTGGCACCCAGGGGAGGCAGCTCCCCCCACAGAAGAGGCTGGGGTCCTGCCTCCCAGGGCCCACAGCGTCGACTTCCCCAGGGGCTCCGCGCCCCCGCCCCTGGTGTCCTCTCTCAGACAAGAAGCTGAGGCCTTGCGGCCTGCTGGCCCCCGAGGTACGCGGGACTGGGCCTGCCGGGGAGACAGGCTCAAAGCTGGCTGAGAGCGGAGTCCCCAGAGCCGCCCGATTCAAGCATCCCCCCGCTCCCCACACAGGAGCCACAGGGCTTCCCTGCACCCCGGAACTCAAGAAGCTTCATCCTCCTGACTTGGACCTCTGGATGAGCCACTGACACACAGTCTCCTCCTGTGCGTGCACGAGTGTGCGTCTGTGCGCCTCGCTCGGGCCCCTCGCGGCCGGGCCTCAGGACACTGGCTTGGGGCAGCCGGAACGGTGGGTGCAAGGGTCGCTGTGCCAGTCCGGCCGGATTCCCCGCAGGGTCCCAGGGGCTGCCCGGAAGCTGGGCTGGGAGGACCCCAGGGCCCCGGGGGTGCCGGCCTCCGACTCTGGGGGTATGGGGTGCCTGGGGGGGACGCAGGGTCCCCTGGGATGTCCAGGACCCCGTGGAGGTCGGGGCAGGCGGCCACCAGGTGGCGCCGTACACCCCCTTGGCTCCAGCCCGCAGCGTCCGTCTCCCGGCCGGGGGCTCCACGGTGGGCGCCCAGGGGCCCCAGGCGGGACAGACGGTCCCGGCCGCCACTCCTGGCTCTCCCCCGACCCAAGTGGCTCCCCCAGCCGCTCCCCCAGCCCTCTCGCCTAGGGCTGCCTCCTGGGAAGGAACTTTTTGGACAGCACCTTCCCGGTCCTCCCAAGGCCGGGCGTCCTTGTGGTCTGACTTTGGTCGCCTGTCGGCGGCGGCCCTGCTGGAGGAAACCCTCACCGGGTGTTTAGGCTATCTTATTCCCAGGGGAGGGAGACAGGCACCCTTCCTAAATCAAGCCCCTGCCCCGGGCACCCCATTCAGGGTCTCCCTCTCCATTGCTCAGTGGGTGCTGGCCCTGCCCTCCTCTCAGGCCGACGGCCTCCTCCTGGCTGCCTGGACTGCAGCCACCAAGCTCTGCTCTGCCGGCCTCTTCCTAAAGTGCCCCTCCCCTTCCCCATCCTGCTCAGCCTTCAAGGCCCATGTGAGCCCCGCCTCCTCCAGGGAGCCCTCCCTGGTCTCTCCAGCCCCCTCAGACGTGTCCTGCAGTTTCGTGCTGGATTCCACCCTGTGCTGAGCCTGGCCCCCCAGCCCGGGGATGGACACTTATTACGGAGTTGCTGTTCAACACCTGCTGGAAGTCCTTCCTGAAGTCTAACTGGGATTTCTTGTGCTACCATGGAAGTGAATTTCTCCAGGCCCTGCAGTCCTCTGGAAGAGCAAAATTTCCCCAAATGATGGGGTGGCAGCTCTCCCCACCCCACACGGTGCAGTGTGCTCTCACCTGACGGCGGCCGCTTCCTGGGGCCAGCTGGGCCTTGGGCCTGCCTCTCGGACCCTGGGCACCCAGAGCCACCCGACTGCTTGGCTCCTGCGGCTGGAGCAGGGCGTTCGCTCGGCCGCTGGCGACTGGGAAGTTCTTGGCTGGGAGAGGGTGGGGAGGCAGGGCTTCAGGGAGCCCCACCTCGTAGCCGGAACTGCTGGCCCTCAGGAGCCAGGAACTCTCTGGAGGAGGAGAGTCCCTCCCTAGGCCGAGGGCTAGGTGCTGGGGTCTAGGCCCCCCACCAGGTCCCTCGGGGCTGGGGCAGCCCGAGTCCTACCGGGGGCTTTGCCAGTGGGTGACGGCCCATTGGGCTGACTTTTGGGTGGAAACAGAGGGCAGGGCCCGGCCTGGACTCGATCTGAGCAGGGTGGGAGGCCAGGGAGGGTGGCCTGAGTCACAAGGAATGTTTGGGTTTGGGGGTCCCAGACCTCAGGAGGCCAAGCATACAGGGAGACAGGGCGCTGCCACCCAAGGTGTCCGGGGCAGTGAACACACAGGGGGTCCATTGCCTGCCAGGCCCTGTGCTGTCTCAGCTCCTGGCACCCAGAGAACTCTGGGGGGTGACTCTGGCTTGGCCTCTGCCTCTGGCTGGGCTGGCCCAGTCCCCATGTTCCCCATTTCCCAGTGAGCGCCCCACATCTGGGTGCCCGAGAGTGGTGGAGCAGAAGGCCTTGCTTTGGTCCAGCCTCAGTGCCCCCTGCTCTGAGCAGGGCCTGCAACCCCAGCCGGTCTGTCTGGATTCCAAGTGTTGCCCTAGTCCAGGCCCTCCCCAGTACGGGGAGTCTCTCCGAACCCCTTATCCGCGGCCGGCCACAGAGACCAGGGCTGGTTAATGCTTAACGGAAGGCCTGGCCCACCGCGGCTGGCACTCGACGGGCAGGACCCTGGGAGCAAGCCTCCGCACCCTGAGGACACTTTGGGATGACGGCAGGTGGGACGCGTGCCCGTGGTGAGCAGGCGCCAGCCCCGCAGGCCCCGGCACAGCCGGTGGGCACGTCCCTGAGGACACACAGGTAGCCCCCTGTGCAGGGCAAGCTCATCCCCCAATCCAGCCGGCCCAGGGCGAGCGGGATTTATAAGAAGCAATAAAAGCAGAGGTGCCCACAGCTGCCTGGGCACAATCAGGGGAAGGGGGGTGCAGCCGAAGGGGGCAGGGGGCCCCGAGCCTGGGGGAGACGTGTGTGGGGCTCCCCAGGGTGGAGCCGGGTGCTACGTGCGCCGTGTGCGGCTCTGGCCCCTCTGTGGGAGGCTTTGTGCCCTCCGCGGGCCCCAGGCGCCTGTGGGCAGGAAAGAGGAAACCACACAGAGCTGGCAGCCCCAGGCCGGCCCTGCACCCTCCAGGGGGCTTTGGAAGCAGCGGCCGCAGGAGACCCTGGCACGGCTCCCAGACCGGGGTGCTTCCTCTGAGGCCACCTGGGGAGGGTTTGAGGTGGGAACGCACGGAAAATGCTGCTTGTGGGGCCGGGGGCTGCTGGCCAGGGGTGGTGGCCACGTGTGTGTGCTGAGCCTGTTCCACGGCCGAGATCGGGGGCACGCAGCTCTGCACAGCCCTCTGTGGTCTGGGGTGCTCTGAGCCCCCTCTGTGGCTCAACCTGTGTGCAACCATTCACCCTTAATTTAGACTGTTCACGCCCTCTCCATCCAGGGAGGCTGCTCCCCATCACTCAGACATGCGGGGAGGCTGCCCCCGTCACCCAGACATGCGGGGAGGCTGCCCCCTGTCACCTGGCCCTGGGGAGCTCAGTCCCTTGGAGGTGGTTCCTTGGGCATCGGCCGCCTTTTCTGAGAACCTGGGCTCTGTCTGACTCCTGAATTACTGGGTGAATCACGCCCCATTCATCTCAAATCTGGGTCCACATCCCCCATCGTCAGAGCCCCTGGGCAGCCTGAGACCCATCCGAGTGACCAGTACTCCAGGCCCCGAGTTGGAGAATGGGGGTCTTCTATCAGCCGGGCATCAGGGTCCCTGCAGGGCAGCCCCTGCCCTGGTCTCTGGGTTCCTGGTTGCCATCACCTCATTTCTGCCCAGTGTGGGGGGGCTCTGAGCTCAATCTCCTGGGTCTTGGCCTCCTCGGCCCCTGCCCCTGGCCTTGGGGTCTCTGTGTGTCAGGGCCCCCCGCTGTCAGACCATCTGGAGGAAAGCAGCGTTTGTCCTGCTGCTCTGAAGATCAGAGGGACACACCTGTCACCTGCTTGTCTGCACCTTCTCCCTGTGTCCGGCCTCATGAGCCTGAGCATGGAGCACTCCGTCCTCGGGCCACCAAGGCACCTGGGCAGCCTGTGCCCAGCCGGTGCTGCCCGCCGAGGCGCCACGCGTAGGCTGTGTCCTGGCCGGGGCGGACGGCGGCTCCACGTTCCTGTGGTTTGAACACCCCACGCCCGGCCCGGCCTGTGTGCACCCCATTCAGCCTCGCCTCGGCTCTGTGGGCCATTCATGGGGGGCCAGCCAGCTGCCGGGGAGCACTTCCCGCACCCACAGGGAGCCGAGCCCTCACCCCGGCCACCCGACGTGGGGGTGGGTGCTCCCCAGCACCCGAGCGCCCGCCCACCCCGCCGCCTCTCCACCATCTGCTTTCTCGGGGCCGGAGCCGTCCCCATTCCCTGAGAAGCCAGGGCGTCCTCCAGGCCATCCGAGCCCCTCAGCACTCACACGGGCTGGACGCTGCCCACGTGGCTATGCCGGCGATGTGCACCCTGTGACTGAGACTGGGGACCCGGCACTCCACTTGTCTGGGTGTCTGGGTACCCCCTGCCCCCCAGATCTCTGTGTCTGGGATTCTGGGACCAGGAAGTCTCAGATTCTTCCATCTGAGGGGCTGCACCCCCAGTGCCCTGTTGTGCCAGCACTGTGTGGCTGCTACCCCCTCATCCGGGTTTCTGGGTGCCGTGTACCCCAAAGCATCAGAAAGTCTGGGCATTTGCATCTATCTGCAAGGCGTCCACCACAGTCACTGAGCATCACGGGGTCTGCCCCTCAGCCCTTCAACAGGCTGGGTGCCAGGTGTCCCCCTACCCAGCATCCGGACGCTGGGAGTCCCAGTTTTGTCCCCATCCCTGGACCCCTGCCCTTGACTGCCCGGCCCAGGACCCCTCAAGGTTCTCGCCCTGAGCTTACTGTCTGGGCAGTGTTGACCCCACTCCTGCAAACGGCCAGGTGCTTAGCACTGGGACCATCACCCTAATAGTTACCCTGCTCCCCAGTACCTGGGGCCAGCCCCACTCATCAGAGTTCCCTGCATCTTCCCATCCTGGGGCCCCCAGTCTTTGGGTCCTAGGGCAGCCTAGCCCGGCGTGGACCCTCTCACGTAGGCCCTGGCCTGGGGCTGGGCCCCCAGGGGGCCCGTTCCAAATTCCACTGCGTCGTTGGACGCCGCGCGCCTCATTCGTGGGCGCCTGGGCTGGGTGGACCCCATTCATCCTTGTTTGGGGTCTCTGGGCCTTAGTCACCGTGGCGCCAGGCGGGCTGGGGCTCCCCCGCCCGGGTTTCAAAGGCAGTCTGTGCACCGCGCGGCTGCCGGGAACGCGCCTCCACCAGGGCGCACATTCCAGGGCTGGCGTGGAGCCAAAGCAAACCCCGGGTGCTGGAGCCGCCGGGCAGGCGGGGAGCGACGTGGGGTGATGGGGAGGGGAGCGGGGTTCCTCGGTTTGGGGAGAGGCGATCAAAGCCTTCCCTGTGCGGCACCACCCTTAAGCCGAGGGAGGTGGGGGTTCGGGCCCCCCAGCTTGTGACAGACATGTCCTGGGCAGGCTGGCAGGGGCACCTGGGCACGGGGTGGGCAGCGGGGGAGAGGCCGCCTCTGGGCGCACACACCCTGCCCCTTGTCGGTTCCCTTTCGGGGTGGCGCTGGCTGGGCCGACCCTGAAGCCAGCTTGCGCCTTCCCCAGGAGTGCAGGAGGGTGGCAGGGAGAAGCCCCTGCCCATGGCGATTTCGGGGTGTCGGAGGAGTTGGTCCAGCTTTCCAGAAGCCCATGTGTGAGAGGGGAGCCGGGCCCCACAGTCTGGGGCCCCTGTGCAGGCAGGGAAGTGGCCCAGGGTCTTGGAGGGAGCGGGGCTGGCTCAGATTCCCTGGAGCCCCTCAAGCCCCTCTCTGGGGATCCCCGGGAGCTCCTGCACCCCGGGCCTAGGGGCTGGGGCAGGTCTGTTCCACCGGCCGTCCTGAGGGTGTCGCTAAGTCGTGGAAGGGCCACCTCGGAGCTGCCCTGTCCTGGGCCTGTCCCGGGAGCCGCCGGCTCTCTCCCGGGCACTAGGTGATGGCAGGTCTGGGCTGGCCGTGTCCCTGGGAGCCGAGGGCTGGGACTCCGCGACGGGAGGGCTGACGGTGCCCCAGGCCCCTGGCCCCCAGCAGCGCTCGTCTCCACTCCCGGCACCCTGCCTGCCCGGCCCACTGCTGCCCCCTCTGGGCCAGACCCTCCTGCACCCTGCTCCCCGAGGGCTCGGTCCCGGCACCCTGCCTGCCCGGCCCACTGCTGCCCCCTCTGGGCCAGGCCCTCCTGCACCCTGCTCCCCGAGGGCTCGGTCCCGGGGCCCTGCCTGCCCGGCCCACTGCTGCCCCCTCTGGGCCAGACCCTCCTGCACCCTGCTCCCCGAGGGCTCCGTCCCGGGGCCCGCGCCTGCTCGAACTCTTGCCTGCACGATCGTTGCAGGGGATCCCCCTTTTGGATAAACTCTGCTGCTCCCCACCTGTACAGAGGTCTCTGGACCAGAGCCCATTCCTGACAGAGCCCCCTCCCCAGCACCCCTGCCCCCAGGGCTGCCTGCAGGAGCTTCAGCTTCTGGCGGGTGGCGGGGGTGGGGAGGGGAGGGTCTTCGAGGGCCTGGACCCCACCCTCCATCCATCACCCCTCCATCTCTCCATCCATCATCTGTCCATCCCTCCCTCCACCCATCCATGGGGTCCACTGGTCTCTCATGTGTTATCTGGGCGTCCCGGCCCCTGGCCTCCCCACAGACCCTGGCCTCCTCTCCTGCCTCCTCCCGATGGACTGGACAAGGAGCTCCCAGTGACTCAGAACCCCGGAAAAGGCCAGTGCCGCCCTCCACTGTAGCGGGGACTCGGGCTCCTGGGCCCAGGGTCCACTGCGACAGAGTGGGGTGCACAGATGGCCCTGGGGCCCCAGAGGAGGCTGACCCTGTGCCGGGCTGCAGAGGGCTGGCGTCGGGTGTGCTTCCCCAGGGAGGGCCCGGGTCAGACCTCAAAGGCCGAGGGGCATTTGCTGGTGATAGGAGGTGGGGTGTGGGGGGCACAGGGAGGGTGGATGGGGATGGAGGGGGTGCAGAGTGACAGAGGAGTGTGGAGAGGGGATGGAGATGGGCAGAGAGGGGTGGGGGGATGGAGGAGAACAGAGGGGGCAGAGTGGGATGGAGGGGATAGGAGAGGGAGGAGGGGGTCAGTGGGGGTGGGGACTGGTGGAATGCAGGGGTAGGGTAATGGCAGGGGAGGGGGCGGCCGGTGCAGAGCACAGAGGCAGGAAAGGCAGATCCAGGCCCCCCACCCCCCACACTGCCCCTCCCTCAGCCTGTGTCTCCGACGGGCACCCTGCTGGGCCCACCTGGTGCCAACGGGCAAGGAGCAGGAAGCGGAGGCAGCTGGCTGGGGAGGCCGCCTCTCCACGTCCAGGGACCACGGAGGGACCAGGCCTGGCACCCCCCCACCTGCCCAGCGCGTCCTGCAGGGAAACGACCTCGGGTCTGAGGCTCTGAGGCCTGGGAGGGGGCATGGGGGCTGCTGGTTCAGGGGCTTTTTCACACCTGGGGCCACCTCCATGGTGACCCCATTGCCGGCTGCTGTGGCCAGAAGCCAGCCCCACTCTGGTCATGCCAAGCCACCCCCTTTAGCTTCATGGTATGGGGCGTGGGGGCTGGGGAAGGCCCCCACCAAGCGTCTCCCCCAAACTCACTCCGCACCCCCTGGAACCCTGGTGAAACAGGCGTGGGCCCAGGCCTGTGTGTGGGTCCTGCCCTTTGGGCCTGAGTCCTCGTACCCCCAGGGCTGGCTGCACGCTGGCCACCCTCGGGTCTGGTCACGTCTCCTCACCTGTGGGCCTGTCTGGCTCCAGGTCTCAGAGCCGGACGGGTCACCTCACTTTCCTCCTCTGGAAGATCCTCCAGGGCCAGGAAGGTGGTAACAGCGGGGGCTGGGGCATTGCGGCTCTTCCCGACAGCACATGCTCATCTGCACGTCCACGTGACTGTGTGTCAGCCTGTGTCCACGTGTCTGTCTTCATCCTCTGTTCTATCAATCAACCATCTGTCTCTCTCTGTCTTTTTCTCTATAGATGTTTGAATGTATGTACATACGTACATATACATCCATGTATCTATCTCTCCATCCACCCGTCCACTCATCCATTATCCATCCATCTATCCAGCCATCACCCATCCCTCCACTCATTCATCCCTCTATCCACCTAT
>PVKY010001134.1:0-35016 GCA_004027775.1 Bradypus variegatus | reverse complement strand
AACTCAGGCTCCCACAGCATGACTGAGGGTGAACCTCCTGTCCAGTTCCTGACCCGTTGCAGAGTTAACTCCGTACCCCCTTTCCTGTCCCTGCGGCACCCTGCTCTGTGTTTGCCATGGCCGCAGTGGAAACACGGAGGGTTAACCACAGGAGTTTGGGGGATGTGGTCAAGGAGTAGTCACTCACCCAGAATGGGATCCATCGGATGCCCCCAAGCAGTTGTCATTGTATCCAGGGCACCCCAGGAGCTCAGGAAGTGGGGTGCAGTGGGGGTAGGCTGCTGTGTCCTTGCAGTTGTGGTCACATATCTAATTGTTACACTTTATATAGATGGTTCTCTTATGGGATTGTGGGTGTGGCAGTCAGGAATGATTGACAGCCTGTGTGGGAAGGGACAGGGCTAAACCCCTTTCTCTGTGGCGTTGTGGGCAGTGGTTGCTCGTTGCCCTTCCTGTGAGCTGGTGTGTTGGGAGACTGTCACTCCTGCACCCTCCGTGGTACCACCTCATGGTTCTCAGCTGTGGGTGGATCTCTGTGTAGGATTCAGAGGTCCAGAGCCTGCAGTTTACCCCAAACACTGCTCTTCATGTGTCTACAGGCCTGAAGACTTTGTTATTTTAAGTGCATCTTGAAACATCAGCACGAGACCAATTCTTGACTATTTTCTACCTGACCACTTTTCAAAGGTGCAACATTTTCCTTCGAAGCGTGGAGTAAACATGAAGCCTTCCAGTGCACTTTGTCTCCTTAGAGCAACTTTGAATGTCACCCGTTGCCTCCTCATCATCAAAAATGTGTTATGTGCGACTGATTTAAGATACACAGGTTCTCACCTCCTGAGCCATGGGTGGGTTAACTAGGTGTTCCATTCCCAGTCGCTGTCTGTAGGCAACAGGAAGAAAATAGAAAGAAAGAAAAAAAAGATTGACTCAGTGCTTTCAGCTGTCTCAGCCACCAAAGTGGCCTGGCCTCGGGGGTGAGAAGACTGACTGGGTAAAGTGGTCCCGAGTAAAGATTCTATTGAAATAAAGAGGTAGCCTTGGAGAAGGAAGACAGATTTGGAGTCTAGCAGACTTGGGTTCAAATCCTGCCTCCACTAACTTACGACTTCTGTAATCTTGGAAGTTGCATTACCTCTCTGAGGATTTTCACTGTTAGAAATTGTGTAATTTCTTCTTCATGGGATTAGCGAAAATGTCAGCCAGGAGGCCTGCAGAGTCCAGGCACACAGGAGGTGTTCAGTACGTGTTCCTTTCCTTGTTTGGATGAAGCGGGGGGTGATTCCGTGGCCACCGGCAGATCTAGCCTAGTTCCTTAGTGGAGCAACTAGAAGCTGACACTGTCACTGTCATGGTTGAATTTATTTTTCTAGTTGCCTATTTGATAATTGATACTGGCCTCCCGGGCAGAAAACCACACGTTACTGGCTGCAGTAACTACATACTGAGGTGGATGTGTCGTCTTACTTCTCCTGTCTGAAATATGACATAGAGCCAGGGGATTAATAATAACGTCCCTTAAAGAAAAAGCCAACAAAATAGGTTCCACAAAGTTTGTGATTAAAGCCCATCCACTCCCTAGTTAGGAGAGCACCACGAGCCCTCACTCATATCCCGGTTTTCTTCTGTGTTCCCACCCTCAGCCAATGCTAGCATCACATCCACAGGTACACACTGGACACGTCAGAGCCCCACTTCACACCCCTCTCCATCATACCCGCTGTGCAAGCCATCCCAAGGCCTATTAACTTTAATTCTTGAGGATTCCTCAAGAATGTTCGCTTCTCTCTATTTCCACCATAATAGTCTGAGCAGGCAGGTCTGCCCTCGTTCAGGTTCCCTGCGCTATCGTCCGTGTCTCTTACACAAGGCAGGCAGATAGACTTGCTCAAAATGCGGATCTGATCGCTTGCGTCCCCCCAGCCCCGACCTCAAGCACAGCAGCAGCTCTCCATCGCTGTTGGTCAAGAATCCAAACCCTCAGTGTGACCGTGAGGCCTGTGCAGTCGGCCCCACTCCGGCTTCCTCCAGCATGGGGCCTCACAGCCCCTCCTTGTACCCTCCAGTCCCCAGCCACCCTGTAGGCTCACACCTGCCTCAGGCCCTTTGCACACATCCATCCCTCTAACCAGAGCAGCCTTCCCTCCTTCCTGGCTCAGCGGACCCTCACTCTTCCTACACTCAGCCATTACTTCTGCAGGGAAGTCCTTTCTCCCCTTCCCGAACAGGTCCTCCCTCTGTCTCGTGTGCTTTCCTAGCCCCATGAACCTCTCCCTTCCCAGAACTTACCACTGTTGCTAGTGTGCACATATTTGTGTGATAATTGGCTTAGGGTCTTATTCCCCCACTAGATGATAAACTTCTTAAGGGATAAAGACTGTGCCGATCACTCATTTTGGCAAGACTTTATTAAATTCTGTCATGCACAAGAATTCTAATTAAATATTACAAAGGATGTACAGATAAGTAAAATATTTTGATTTTTAAGGGGTTATATTAGTTATCTGTTGCCACATAACAAATTACCTTAACTTTAGCAGCTTAGAACAACAAACATTTATTATCTTGCAGTTCCTGCAGGTCAGGAATCTGGGTGCAGCTTAGCTGGCTGCCTCAGGGTCTCTCAGAAGGCTGCAGCCAGGAGGTGGGCCAGGGCCACCGTCTCATCCGAAGACCCCGCTCCGCTAACAAGCTCACTCACCTGGTTGTTGGCAGGTCTCAGGTCCTCACTGGCCAGAGACAGCAGCTTCCTGTTCCATGGGCCTCTCCAGGCAGGTACTTCACAGCACAGCAGCTTGCTTTCCCCAGAGCCAGGGCACCAAGAAAAGAGAGCAAGAGAGGGGGCCCAAGACAGAAGCTAGAGTCTTTCTGTAATCTCTTCATGAGAAGTGAGTCACCAAGGCCAGCCCACACTTCAGGGGAGGGGCTTAGCGAGCACACCAATACGAGGAGCTGGGACCCCTGGGGACGTCCTGGAGGCCACCCACCACAGGGTATAAATCAAGGAGGAGGCAGGGTAAGGTCAATGCACAAGTAACTGTTCTACAAGTGTCCCTACAGAGATTTGGAGTGCGTGGGACACTGGGAGGAGGGCGGGTTCCCACGTCTCTGGGGATGTGTGGGAAAGCCTTCATGAGTGTCGTTGCATTTGCGACAGGCCCTGGTGACTGGATTCACCAAGTACAAACAGGGTGGAGAGAGGGATCCGGGTCTACCTGCCCATCTGTTCACCTGATTCTAATGAGCTTGGTTCTCTTGTTCCCAACCCCGAGCAGATGGGAAGCAGGGAGGAGTGCGGAGGGGTGAGCTTTCCCAGCAGACACGAGAGCAGGAGCTGGTGGCAGCTAGAAGGAGCACAGCCAGGCACCCATTTCAAGCACAGATTTGAGATTCAACATGGATAGTGGTCTGGGACCCTTTGTTGCCGAGGCACACCCCTCTCTTTGCGGGGTTGTCTCTTAGAGGCCAGCATCGGAACTGTGACCTTGGCCCTCACATTCCCCGGGGTGAGGGAGGTACATTATGTGCAGTATGTTCTGCTTAAGGAGGAAAAGGAGTGTGAAATAATTTTAGAAAGTTTGTATTTCAAACAAACCGATTACATTATAAATTTGGGGGCTTTTCAAGAATGTGGATCCTCAACCATCTGTCCAAATTTGGTCACAGAACAAGAAAGGCAAAGGCTTACTAACCGGATGTAACTTTTTAAATTTAAAATAATATAGTTGGTACTTTTGTCTGTTGATAAAATAGGAATTTACTTCTCGTTTTGTTTTTGCTGATTGACACGTTCAGTGTGTAACCTTGGGTAGAGAAGCCACGCTCTCTGAGTCAGGTGTAGAATTGGCAGTTCGTGTCATCTCAGGGGAGTTTATTTGCTTCTCAGAGAAAGCGTTCATTTAGAGGTGAGTGTGTATCTGTTTTGGAGGCAGAAGGATTACAGGACCCACAAGACAGTGGCCTTTTGGCTTTTTGGTGTTGAAAATAAGTGCTGTGGGTAATAACCTGGTAGAGTGGAAAGTGTTTCTCACGACCTTCCCACCAGAGCACAGCCTGAGAGAGTCTCAATTCAGCTCTGTCTATAGCCCTGTTTTTTCCCAAACAATTCATCAATTTATTTTGGTCATCCTCCAATGTGGAGTAATGAAGGAGAAGTGACTTCAGTGTGAAATTCGAATCATGGCCTTATGACATTGGACAATTGAGTTCTCTTAGTCTTCATTTCCTCATATTTAATACTGGGATACATTCCTATGTTATGGAATTATAGTTTGGAATAAATTATTGTGTGAAAACACCTGATGAAATCCCTGGCACTACTAGATGCTTACTAAATAGGAGTTATTTTGAAAGTACATTTAAGAAGACTTACATAAATGACTAATAAGCATATGAAAAGATGATTAGCATCATTAGTCATTACAGAAATGCACATCAAAACCACAATGAGATATCACTTCACACCCATGAGGGTGGCTGCGATTTAAAAAGGAAAATAAGTGTTGGCGAGGATGTGGGGAAATTGGAGCCTTCTACGCTGCTGGTGGGGATGTCAAATGGTGAAGCCCCTGTGGAAAACAGGGTTTTTCTGTGGTTCCTCAGAAAGTTAAAATAGAATCACCACATGATGTATCAGTTTCACTCATAGGCACATACCCCAAAGAATTGAAAACGGGTACTGAAATATTCATACATGAATGTTCTCAGCAGCACAATTCACAGTAGCCAAAAGGTGGAAACAACTCTAGTGTCTGTCACTGGATGAAGGCTAAACAAAACGTGGTGTATCTTCACAGTGGCATATTATTCAGCTATAAAAAGGAGTGAAGTCCTACCACATGGATGAGCCTTGAAAGCATTATGTGAAGTGAAAGAAGCCAGACACAAAAGGTCACAATTACATGAGTCCATTTATTTGAAAAGTCCAGAGTAGGTAAATCCATAGAAACAGGAAGGAGATTGCTGGTTGCCAGGAGCTGGTTGGATAGGAGAGTGGGGAGTAAATGCTTACTGGGCATAGAACTTCATTTTGGAATATGATGGAAATATTTTGGAAGTAGATAGAAGCGGTGGTTGTGCAACACTGTGAATATACTAAATGCCGCTGAGCTGTTGACTTTAATATGGGTAATTTTATGTTGTATGAATTTCACCTCCATAAAAGAAAAATGTTCTCATGAGATCTCCTGACTGTACCCTATGATTATGTCTTTCAAGTGATTAATAATGGTCCATTAAAAGCCTCTTCACTTTCTGTTGCCACCATTAGATTGTAAGCCACCAAAGCAAGAACCATGCCATTTTCTATTTTTCTTCCTCTCTATCCTCTACTGGGCTGAGTGATTGAGCTTTATTTACTTTATCTTCCCCCCTTGTTGTAATTCACACATTTTAAAGAAGTCATCCTTAAATTGTCTATACATAACAAAGTCTAAATATGCTTATTATCTCTACACCATTCCCAAGCATGCAATGCCTTGAAATGCTCTAACCCTAATCCAGTACCATAATTCTACCTTATACTAACCCTCACTCTCAAATTAGTCAATATCAGTATTATGAGTTTTATAGTTAATTTGTGTATGGATTTATCAGCATGTTCACTGGTTTGTTGGCCATTGCTCTTCGCACATCAAGTTTTCTTTCTGAGTTCAGTTTTCATCTTCTTAAAGTGTGCATCCTTTTTTAGTTCTTTCAGTGAGGCTCTAAGAGTGATAAACGTTCTTTTACCAGAAAATGCCTAATTTTTTGTTCACTTTTGAATATAGTATAGGATATTTAAATATGGTAGAATTTGTGTTTGACAGCTGTTTTTGTCAGCACCTTGCAAATTTTATTTTGTTACCTTCTGGCATCTGTTTCTGCTGTTGAGAATTATGCTACCTGTCAAATGTTTCCGTTTAACAGGTAATCTTTCTTTTGACTCTGGATGTATTTTAGACTTTTGTCTTTGATGTTCTGAGATTTAAATATGGTGTGTCCAGGCCTGTATTTGTTGTTATTTCTTCTGCTCAGCTTTTTGTAGTAGTTCTTGAATTTCAGGATTCAGGTCTGCGGTAGATACAATGAAGATCTCCCAAAGATGTCTACATGGCCTCATCATTATCCCCAGAACCTGTGTGGATGTTATGTTCCCTGGCAAGGGGGAATTAAGATTGCAGATGGAATTGAAGTTGTTAATCGGCTGACTTTCAGATAAAGAGAGTCGCCTGGACTTTGGGGAGACCCAGTGTAACCACAGGGGTTGTTATAAGAGGGAGGCAGGAGGGTCAGAGCCAGAGTGAGGCAGCGTGAGAAAGACTCACCCAGTCATTGCTCGCTTTGAAGATGAAAGGGAGTCATGGGCCAAGGAACGCAGGAGGCCTTGAGAAACTGGAAAATACAATAAAATAGATTCTCCCCTAGAGCATTCAGAAGGAATGCAGCCCCTGCTGCCACCTACATTTTAGCCCAGTGACACCTGTGTTAGACCTCTGACCTACAGAATTACAAGATCCAAAGTCTGCATTGCATTAAGCTATTAAGCTTTTGGTAATTTTTTGCAGCAGCAATAGAAAACTAATACAACATCTTTCATCAGTTCATAAAATTCCCTTCCGTTTTCTCTCCACCTGCTGCCTCGTATTTTCCATCTCTGTGTCTCTGCTGGATATTAGGCAGTTGCCTCAGGTCTTTCAGTTCACTTATTCTCCCTTTAGCTCCATCTACTCTATTAATCTCAGCAGATCTCCATGACTTAGTTTTTCATTTTGGGTAGATTTTCCCCTTCATATCTGCCTATTATTCCATACTCTTCTGCTATTTCCTTATCATTCGTATGTTTCCTTTTATCCCTTTTATTATTTTAAATATCCTGAAGTTACCGTCTCTTTCAGGTTGTCCTGTTCCCTGACGTGCTGATATAACCCTCCTGTGTTTTGAGTATGCTGACTGAATCATGACTAGAATTTCCTTAAGTGTTTTGTACTTTTTGATTGCAAGTTCATCTTCAGCAGGGATTTTGATCCCCTGGGTAATTCTTGTGTGTCCTGGGTTGCACTTTCTCTCCAGAGCACTATTATTTTATGTCTATCAGGTACCTCAGTCATATCACCAGCCCATGTCCAATTTCTACGATAATTTATTTAACTAGGGCATTCCTCCCCTCTGTGCATATGGTAACTTGGAGCCTCAAATCCAGGCACAGTGCAGGTTTGGGGCTTCATGTTCTCATGGGAGATTCTGTCTCTTACAAGGAGAAATTGTGTGTGTGAGTTTTAGACTCTGGTTGCAGTGCAGAGAACAGATGGGAGACGGGCCAGAGGGGCTGTGCCAGTTGGTGGAAGAGCAGGAATGCCAGCACAGACTTCCTCTCCCTTAGCCTGTGCTGTTTTAGCTCCACTACACTGCTGTCGGTCACCCTGAATGCCCTGGTCGCCAGGAGAAATTGCGAAGGCAGGACGGGCAGTGCTGGCTGCAGGAGGGTGGCTGGAAGGAGTCAGGGAGCTTGAAGGGCTGCAGGGGTTTGGTTCAGCCGGTACTTTGAGGTTAAGTATGATGCTCTGGCATGTGCATGCTGGGAGCTTCAGACCCCGGCTCCACCAAAAACCCAAGGGATTTTTGTTAAAAGGGATCTTGTTGAAATGAAGAATCTGATTCTGTGGGTCTGGTATAGGGCCCGAGATTCTGCATTTCCAACAGGCTCTAGTGATGCCGACGCTCCTGGTCCAGGGACCACACTCTGAGCAGCCAGGGCTTAAGGCTCTTAGGGAGGAGCCTGGTCTGTAGGGAATACTCTGTAGGGTCAGTAAGTAAAAGGTGACATTGTGCATAGCCATGCATCTGAGATACTGAGGATTAACTTCAGCATAACTTTTTGGGGACACGATTCACCCCATGACAGCGGGGATGTGTAATGACAGAGCGCATAGAGAGGGTGTGGTCCTGAGTCGGACCTGAGTTCAAATCCAGCCTCCAGCACGTACCAGCCGTGCAGCTTGAGACTAGTGCCTTCACCTCTCCACACCTCCGTTTGCACGTCTGCCCATGGGGTAGCTGGTGGCCCGCCCTTGGTGGTGTTGGGAGAGCCGTGTGACACTAGATGGCACCTGGCAGTCTGGGTTCCATGGCACCTGCATCTGTCTCTAAGAGTCTGTTATCTCCAGCCCAAGATGCAGGTACAGGACCCTAAAAATACTTAGAGCACATGTATAGCAGATGAGATGTCACTCCCTGATAGCAGTGTGGTCAGCCACAGTCCTTTCATGACGATTTCATGTTTAGTGGCATGGAGAGGAAGAACAAAATGCTCCTTATCTGTAACTTGCCATGCCTCCCAGGAATGTGAAACTACAGGTAACCACGGCATCTTCTTTCTTTTCATTTACTCCTCTCTAGAGCCCTGTGATCTGAGTATAACTAGCTTGGCCAAGGTCCCATAGCAGGGAAGTTGCAGAGCCTGAATTCTGGCCCAAAGACTTCTGAATGTATCAGCACTTTGAAGCCAGGGATGGATTTGATGTCAAAGTCCATCTACCATGTGCCAGCTATGAGCTGGGCAAGGGTCTTAGTTGAATTAAGCCTGAGGAAGAGTGTAATTAAACCGGTCCACCTAGAGACGGCATATTCCACACATGGGTTGTGCACGGGAATATCTTTCCACTCCTTGTAAAGTGCTAGACAAGCAAATGCCTGAAGATTTGCAGAGGTTTACCAGGGGATTAAACTAATCTGAACCAGGCTTCAAAATCTGCAGCTAGTTACCACTCTGCCGCCTTTTTAGCGCATGTAAGCCCGCTCTGGGGCTCGTGCTGGAGAGCTTTGGGTGTTAATATGTGTTTCTTTCCTTGGTCCAGGCATGTGTTCATATTCAGTGGAGGTTCCCTGCCCGGGGCCTGTACCCCGGCTTAGAGGATAGACACTAACATCTGTGCAAATCCGTCTCTGCCTGCAGATCATGAAGGAGGTCCGGCGAGCCCTCTGCAACGCAGCCTCTGATGACAGCAAACTGCTGCTGCTCAGCGCCGTCGGGAGTGTGTTCTGCAGCGGCCTGGACTACTCCTACCTGATCGGCAGGTTGTCCAGCGACCGGCGGAAGGAGAGCACCCGGATTGCAGAAGCCATCAGGTGAGCTCCGTGCGCCTTTGGGCACTTGGGGCCCTGCCTGGGGATATCACATTTAGCAACTAAAAATTGAGTGCCTAGTTAGACATGAATTTCAGATAAACAATGAATAATTTCCTTTGTATAAGTATATTCCATGCAATATTTGGAATATGCTTGTACTAAAAAATTATTCATTGTTTATATGAAATGCATATCTTACTTGGGCATCTTATATTCTATCTGCAAACCTAGCCCTGCTAAAATTAGGGATGCTTTGTTCTGTCAAGTTAGATCCCATTTGCATTCTTCTGATCACAAAGAGATTTTATTCCTTATCAAGCCCACCATGTCATAATGCCATGTGTTATCTGCACCGCCCTTGCCCTCTGCCTGATGGCGGGGTTTTGCAGTTGTCCAGAATTGACATGGCTCAGCTGTGGGGCAGAGGATGGAGGGGTTCCCAGGGCTGGCCATTTGCAGACCCAATGGGGAGGGGTGGGGTGCTCCTACCTCTCCTTCTACCTTTGGGGAACAATTTGGGATCCTGGGAGTGACATCCATCCCAACAATTGGTGGCTGTTTTAGGACACTGAAAGGGGTAGTTACTCCCCCATTCTCTACAGGTCTATCAAAAGCAGGTATGCATGGTTTCCAACAAGGGCTTTTTAGAGGTTTCCAGGCATTTCTCGATCTCCTGACGAAGGGCGCATATATATGCTTACTGTTGTACCTTGTTTAACAAATAGACAAGTCACAGTTTGGTAATGCCCCCCTTTGTGGGGGACATGCTTCAATCCACAACACCCTCTGTCTAGCACCCTAAAGGCCAGTCCCCCGGGTGGGTGGCTGCCCGTAAGAGGTCATCCCTGATGGCTGCTCTGCACACGACCCCCAGGACCAGCTTGGAGTCAGTGGTCAGGCTTTGCCAGCAGGGGTGGGGAGGAGCTCCCGCCCGAGCAGGAATGAAGAATAACAGCTGGGTCACCGTGGGGACAGAACCAGAACAGAAGTGTGTCCCGGGGGGGGCGTGATGCACAACAGTTTTCTCTAGAGCCCCCACCTAGCAGGGCTTCTTCCTGTGTTTTTCACGACTGTTCTCTGGTGAGAGCAGCATCCCCGTGACCTCTTCCTGTGTCTGCCTCTTGGGCTGATAGAAGCTGAGGTTCTCAGCCTTTACCCAGCCACTGACCCTGGTCCTCTAACTGTCGGGTTGATGCAGGGCTGCGCCTGTCTCTGTTATGCATTGAATGGTGTCCCCCAAGAGATAACTTCCAGGCTTAAACCCCAGTCCCGTGAATGTAAACTCTTAGAAGATGTGATTAGTTAAGATGAGGCTGAACTGGGGTTTGGCTAAGGGGAGCCCTAATCCACCATGACTGGTGTCCTTGTCAGGAGAGGGAAATTTGGACACAGAGACAGACGGGAGAGTAGCCATGTGAAGCTGGGGGCAGAGCCAAGCCAAAGAACACCGGGGATGGCTGGCAAACAGCAGGAGCTGAAAGAGGCCAGGACGGGCCTTCCCTGTGGGTTTCAGAGGGAGCAGGCTCTTCCCAGCACCGTGAATTCAGACTCCTGGCCTCAGAGCTGAGAGACAAGAAATTTCTGTTGTTTTAAGCCTCCCAGTTTATGGTAATTTTTTATGGGGGTCCTAGGAAACTAAGGCACCCTCTGAACCCTGAGAATAAAACCATAATAATGGAGACATGGATTTAGGAGACAGACAAGGACCAAAACAAAACAAAACAGACATATAAAGCTGGAGTGGAGAATGTGACTGAGACCTAACTGCCTTCCGATGTCCCCAGCAGAGAGGTCCCGGGAGCCCAAAGCAGAAGTCTCCAATGTGAGGGGACGCCAGCTGGGCATACCAGCCCCTCCGCCTGAGAAATGTGGCCAGTGCACCCGCTGTTTGCCTTCTCAGTGGGCAGCTGGCCTTCTCTTTGGCAGAGTGGAGAGAGATATGCAGAGGGAATTCATCCGGTTGCTTCCAGGGGAGTGGATTTAATCAGTCTGGGGTGGGGCCAGCACATCCTTTGTTTTATGCCCTGAGAACCCCTGCCCTATCCTCCACCATGGACAGAGCACTAACAAAGGGGCAAAAATATCCTTAGTTTTGTGCAAAAGAGAAAACGTGACTTTGAGGAGGAGAGGGTGAAGAGGTGGTGAGAGATAAGAAAGGGTGAGAATCTTCGAGGAGGGTGGATGGAGGAGCAGATAATGTGGCTTGGTGAGAAGAGTGCCCACTGCGGCCCACTCAGCACCACCCAGCGCACAGAGGGAGCGGCTCGTCACTGACCTCTCGAAGCCTTTTAGTTCATCTGGAAAATGGGAGTAATTGAGTGATGGTACTGGCCTTGTCGGCCAGTTGCTGGGATGAAGAGTAACCGGATAATCCATGGGAAATGCTTGAACTGTTTGTGACATATAGTAAGCACTTAGAATAGCTGTAAAGAATCACTATTGTTATGACAGCTCCCATAACTTCCAGCCACAGGTTCTGGCCAAGTGTGGGTCTGGCCATGGACTGGGCTCCGGGAGCTCACCTTTGGGGGTGTCCCAGAACGATATCCTGCATATTGACGCTCACGGGTCCCCCAGCTGAGTTAGCTCTGAACCTCGGCAGTGGGTTGGCTGCCCTCCACCCTCCTAGTAAACGGAATTAGTGGTGGGGTCGCAGAAGAAATGTCACTTGTTCCAGGCAAAATCATGGGGTGCAGAATGTTGCTTCTGAGCCTCCTTCAGGCCAGGACAGTGGCTCACAGAGCACTTTGAGAGTCAAACAAAAGCTGTGATTGCCCTCCCCAATAGATGCACTCGTGAGCACAGCAGCAGGGACCACGGGCTCCCTGTGTGTCAAGCACCTGCTAAGGATCCAGCACGGCTCACTTTTAGTCCCCTCCCAGCCCTGTGTGGGAGATATCACCGGCCTCCCCATTTTTGCAGAGGAAGCAAAGAGGCTCGAGAGGCTGTGTAAGCTGTCCAAGGTCACATCACTCATTAGGGGCAGGGTTGAGGCTTGATCTCGAGTCTTTTAGACTCTGAAGCTCTTGCTCTTTGTGCCACGTCAGAGCAGCCTGAAGTTTGGTCAGCTGGAAGCCACAGGCTGGGGTCAGCGTGATGGCCTTTGGCACTGGGGAAGACAGTGAGCCAGCTTCCCGGCCCAGCCCCACCATCAGAGTCGGGATCAGGTAGCCGAGCCTCAGTGTCTGTAATGCAATATCCTGTTTGCTGTTCGGCTCCTGCTTCTGTGGGGCCCTTGCGATAGAGCTCTGCTGCTGGAGAGGGGAGAGAACAAGTGGGGAGGGTGGTCCCTGCCTTACATTTTTATTTCACAGAAATGAAATGATGAGGCCAGTTGGATTACATTGGGAGGGTTGGGGTGGAGGGTCGGGAGCTCCACTTGGTCCCCTTAGCCTTCCTGGGTGGTCTCTGGAGCTCCCCCACAGACTGCAGGTTGAGAGCCGCAGAGGGACAGGCCTGGGGTTTGGAAGGGGAAGGCTCCGAAAGGTCATGAGAGCTGATGTCCATCCTTTAAGGGCTGTTGGATGGTGAAGCAGAGGTAACGGAGGTATTGGAGAGGCTCCCACAGGGTAAGGTCCACAGCAGGGAGGCTGCCTGAAAGACGGTCAGCAGAGACCATTAGTGTGTCCTTCCTGAGGTCAGGGAGGGCATTCTGTACTGAGTAGCCGTGACTTGATGATTCTTCACGTCCTTCCAACTCAGAACCTTGAGATCCAAGATCCTGGAAATGCACAAGGGCGCTTGGGAATGGAGTGGCTGCCGAAAATCATCTCAACCCTGTGTGTTCTAGAACGCTGCAAAGAAGTCCCATATCCCCTACAGTTTCCAAGTAGGCATTGGGTAAAATGCTCTGCGAAAACCAGTGATGGATGCCATGAGGTTATCAAGTTAAGTCAGGAAATGGGCCAGTGGAAAACTGAATCACAGAGTCATGACGTCAGGGCTCCCTCTTTGTAGCAGTGTTCTTTTGGGGTCAACAGCAGTGTGACAGCAGTGACTGAGATAACTGCGTTATCTACTCTCAGTCTGAAAGTCATCCGGAAGGCAGCCAACATAATACCTTAGGCCTGAGTCAGAGGTGTGACTTTTATGATGATTCAGGTAGCTCATAAAATAGCACTATCCCGGCAGAATCTTTAGAATCTCACAGGCAAACCCTGTCCCAACATATTACCCTGATACTCACCTCTTTAGATAGGGAGTTGGGGAGAGCAGTGTCAACTGAGTGATAAGTCAGGTTGACATTTGTGTTAGTTATTAGCTGCTGGAACAAATAAATTCCAAATATAATGACTCAGGTGAGATGAAAATTTATTTCTCATGTGTGTAAAGCCTAAAGCAGATGTTACTCGTTGGCCCATGACTACACAGACGCCTTCCACCTTGTGGCTCAACAAGTGTCTTCCAGGAGCCCCACACTCATCCAGGGGAAGGGGCTTGGAGGAGGGCCAGGTGGGAGGTGTCTATGCTCCAGGCTTGGAAGTGGCGCGTTGCCCCCTCACTCCCCATTGACCTGCACTTGGTTGTCCACAGTCAGCTGCAGGGGAAGCTGGGAACTGTGGTCTCACAGTAGACCCAGGAAGAAGTGGGAAGGAGAACAGGGTTTTCTTAGCCACACATCTGCAGCCTTTGCTCTTGTTCTAGGAGAATCATTTATTTACTCAACAGCTATTTATTGAGTACTAATTCCAGTACTTATAGTGGCTGAGCAGAGCTCAAGGCAGACCTGTGGTGTACAAAAGGAGCTAAGGGGGAGAAAAATTAAAAAACAAGTAAGAAGCAAATAATTAGGATAACTGCAGATGGTGATAAGTGGTGTTTTCTCAGAACTGTCAGAAGCCTCGCATGGCTTGAGCTCAGTGAGCAAGGGGGGGGGGTAGTGATGCGTGATACGCCTGGAAAGGTAAGTGGAGGCAGACCTGGATCGTGGGGAGGTATTTGGATTCCATTCTTTACTCCCGAGTTCTTGGTAGTTCCCGATCTTCCATCTGGGAGCAGTGAAGAACGCAGGCATCACTAGACATCCTGAATCTTCTCTGTGTCCACATGAGTAGTAGAACCTTCTAGATCTTCTATAGCAACTAGGGGAGAGGCAAAAAGCGTTCTAAGGCAAAAGAAGTGGAAGTTCTTGCTGGTGGCTCTGTTTAAGAGGCAGAGATGCATGCTGCAGCCTTGCTCAGTGCAGAACAGTGGAGAGAAAGCATTGCCTGGTCCCATAGCTGTGATTTCAGATGCCTGAAGCCTGCAGTGGAGCCAGCATTCTTCCCCGATTTTAATCAAGGCCACCCCAACCCATGGACCCGGTCAGCATTCTAGACCCGTCCTTGATGAGTCTGGTTTCCTTTTAAATAGTTCAGAATCAGACAATCCTGGAATCAGAAGAAATCTCAAATGCCATCAACTGCACCTTCTGAAGTTTAAATTCCCACTATGACATTGCTAAAAGTGGTCTCTAGTCTGAACTCAGATACCTCCAGTGATGTGGAATTCATTCCTCCCACATCCACCCATCTCACCTCAGCACAGTGCTGCGGAATGTTCTTCCTCTCCTTGGGTGAACGGTGCCTCCTGGTAACACCCTCCTTTGAGAAGAGTTCTGTGTCCTGGGTTCTCAACTTAACATCCAGGTTTCCTCCCTTAGGAGCTACACGATTCTGTCACTATCTGGGGTGTCCATACCATTTATTGCCCAAACTGTGACTTTTGAGAGTGGGAGGAGAGGATAACAGGGACAGTGTGTAGCACCCTGTCACCCCATCAGAATCCCTCGAACGTCCCGGCACCGGCAGCTGTGTGGGCCATCGTCTGGCTCCCGCTCACCTCTGCCCACCTGAGGCCACGTCCCTGCTTCTGGGGAAGTCATTCCAGCCTCCGTGGAGCCTCGGGCTTCCCCGGGCCTCGGTAAGCCATGGGCCTCTGGTAAGGAGGTGTTTTCTCTGCAGGGACTTCGTGAAGGCCTTCATTCAGTTTAAGAAGCCCATCGTGGTGGCCATCAACGGGCCTGCCCTGGGCCTGGGCGCCTCCATCCTGCCCCTCTGCGACATCGTGTGGGCCAGCGAGAAGGCCTGGTTTCAGACGCCCTACGCCACCATCCGCCTCACGCCTGCTGGCTGCTCCTCGTACACCTTCCCCCAGATCCTGGGCATCGCACTGGTAAGCCTCCGTGGTTCCCGCGGCCTCCCTCTCGGCAGGGCGTGGATCTGTGTGCAGAGAAGACCCCCCATCTGTCCTGGAAGTAGGGTGCTCTCGGCCGTGGCGCCTGCTGCTCTGCCTTGGCTTCCTTGGCCTCCTCGGAGCAGTCTGGTACCCAAGCCAGGGGCGAGCATGGCCCGGGGCCAAGATGGCAAGGGTAGTGTTCACCGACTGAGTGCGTGCAAGTGCCCAGCACTTAGCTGAGTACCCTGCCTCCATTTCCCTCCCGTCTCCTTCCCTCCTTCCTCCTGTCCCTTCCTCCTTCCTTCTCTCCTCCGTCCCTCCTTTCTGACCTCCTCCCTTCTTCAATGATTCCCTTTTCTTTCTTTTTCCTCTTTCCCCCTTCCCTACTCCCTCTCTCCCTCCAGATAGTTTTTGAGACTCCGCTGAGTGCCGGGCCCTCTGCTGATGACTGGGGTGCTTCTGTTCCCTGCCCATGAGGGCGTAGGAGGGGTGTTGCCTTAGACCGGGTGGGCCTCGCTGCAAGGGCGACATTGGAACAAGGACACGTGTGTTCCAGGCAGAGGAGCTGAGGTGTAGAGGCCCTGAGGGTGTGAGCTTCGCGGGCAGATGGAAGGAGGGGCAGTCAGGTGGCCAGGGCCTGTGAGGCTGGGAAGTGGGCCAGTCTGGCCCATGGGTCCTCCAGCAAGGTCTGCTTGGGGCTGTTAGCCAGCGGCTCCTGAGGACTGCAGGAGACGTGGGTGGGTAGTCCCGGGGGCTGCAGGAGCACATGGGTGGGTGCTCCCGGGGGCTGGGGTGGGTGCTCCTGAGGACTGCAGGAGCATGTAGGTGGGTGCTCCTGGGGGCTGCAGGAGCATGTGGGTGTTCCCGGGGACTGCAGGAGCACATAGGTGGGTGCTCCCGGGGGCTGCAGGAGCATGTGGGTGGGTGCTCCCGGGGGCTGGGGTGGGTGCTCCTGAGGACTGCAGGAGCATGTAGGTGGGTGCTCCTGGGGCCTGCAGGAGCATGTGGGTGTTCCCGGGGACTGCAGGAACACATAGGTGGGTGCTCCCGGGGGCTGCAGGAGCATGTGGGTGTTCCCGGGGACTGCAGGAACACATAGGTGGGTGCTCCCGGGGGCTGCAGGAGCATGTGGGTGTTCCCAGGGACTGCAGGAGCATGTGGGTGTTCCTGGGGACTGCAGGGCATGGGAGACCCCACAAAACCCTGCAGGAGCAGGGCCCAAGGCCTGTGAGGGGCCGAGCCTCCCACCTCCCTGCAGCTGCAGCGTTGCTTCTCCGTGTCCATTGCTGGGCAGCATCTATTGGGAATTCTTCCCTTTTCTGGAGTGGGCTCCAGGATCTCTTTTTACACTGGGTTTCCCTGGAAGGCAGGCAGCCTACTCTTGCCATTGCTTGTGGTTATCTCAAAGCAACCCGTGGACACCCTCAGTGCCACAATCCTTCATGTCCAGCCAGATACGTGCTCTGAGTTTCCTCTGGGGAAGGCGTTGGGTTTTTACTCTTGTCAGCTGTCTTCCTTGTCTCACTAGCTTTTCCATTCTTCCATGATTTTCCTCTGAAGACACACAAGCCCTCTTTTATCATCTCTTGAGCCCTGCCTTTGTTACAACAGTTAGAGAGATTTGTTAGCAATCTCCCCTCTCTGTCCTTAATAGTCATCATTCAGTGACATCACCAGTCATAAAAACCACAAGCCTTCCTCACACATTCCCCGTGGACCAGATGCTGCCCTGAGCACTGTCTCATGTCTTATTTCGTGCCTGGTGGACGGGGGAGAGAATTGAAGCTTTGTGAGGTTAAATGACTTGCCCAGTGTCACACGTCTAGTGACTAATTCAACTCTCTGTTTATGCTTGTATATTCTTACTCACTTGAGAATGAGTTGTTAATTTTGTTGGTTATCACCAGTGACATCCTCCCCCCTCCAAGAACGCCCTTTTACTGATTCCTTAGCCTTGGGGATCACCCTTTAAGTTCTGTCTTCAGAGAAGGCGCTGGAGGGACGCAGTGACTGAGAGGTGGCTGTGAAGGTGCATCAGTTGCCTTCGCACGTGAACAAAGACCTCACCTTGTTCCCAGGATCCACAAAAGAGTAGATTAAGTGGTAAATTCAGGTGGACCTGAACCTGAGTTCCTTGTTACAGCTTGAATAAGCCCTAAGGACTCACAGCAAATGGCTGTTGTTTGTTTGAGCAAGACAGTCTTGTGGAGGACAGAGGCGCTTAGTCTGAAAGCAGCTTTCATCTCACTTGTCACAGCTCTTCCCCATGAAAGGGGAGTAAGTAGACCCGGTGCCTTCAGCTCCTACTACCACGGACTCCTAGGTCTGAGTCCCAGCACCTGAAGTGTGGATGTAGGTGGTAGGTGGTCTCTTCCAGTATTAAAGGAAAAAAGATGCCCTCATTCTGTTGCAAAGGATGCTCATGAATTCCTGACTGTTAAACCCAGCAGGCCTGTCCATGCTTGCTTGCTCTGCTGTGATGGAAACTTCCAGAAACTCCTTCCTTGACCCTCTAGTCCCTTGACTTCTCCAGTACTGCACAGTCTGAGGTCTTCTTGGCCTTCCAATATATATTTTTTCTATTAGTCTCTTATAAAGCTGTTTGATGGCTTTATATTGGGTTCTTCCGGATTAAGTCTGAGTTCCTCAGCAGTGGCTCAAATTTTTTTCATGACCCAGCCCTTCTCACTACCTTTCCCATTTGATCTCTTCCTTGACGTTCATATCCCAGCAACACCAAACTACCTGGGGTTTTTCCTGAGCACACCTCACTCTTCTGTGCTTCTGAACCTTTCTCGATTCTATCCTGGAGGCCCAGGCTGCCTTCTTTCTGAACCCTTCCTTTGCTCAGGTACCTCCCAAGGCCTCGTGGGCTCAGCTCGGGCACCATCTGCCTGCCCAGCCCCGGTCCAGTGCCTCCTCTGCACTCCCAAGGTGCATCTGGGTCTGACCCTGGCCTGAGACTGAGGCCTTGGGGTGCAGCCCTACAGGTGCCAGGTGGACCTGGGCCTTAGCAGGTGCCCCCTAAAGCCACCTGGGGGCCGTAGTTTTTACCCCCTTAGAGACAAAGAGGTTTGCATAGGATACCAGGGCAGAGCCAGTGGCAGAGCAGGATGTCTGTGCTTTTCTCTTCACACACACCTGTGCCTTCCTACCTGGGGAGACAGAATAGGACAGACGTGTCCTCACTGCTGTGGTTTACAAGGTTCTGATGGACACACGGATATAAAGGGCTGGAGAGCGCCAAAGTGTGAAACTCAGCCCTGCATGGGGCGGGTGGTGGTAAAGAAGGCCCGATGGGATCCCCTGTTCTGTCCCTTCTCTTTGGGCCCCTTGCTCTTTTATGTTAGCAAGAAGCAGGAAAAGCAACTCAGGCACAGCTGACATCCTCAGCAGCCCCCAAACCACCAGCACTGCTCCTGCGTGCAGTGGGGAGATACTGTGGGACAAGTCAGGCCTTTTGGACTCAGGAACTCTGGGCTGATCAAAGTGGCGCTCTTTCTCTCCAGTGGCAGACAAAGCCAGCCCTTGCTGAGCTGAAGAAGCAAACACTTTCCCTTTTGCTCTGAGCCTGGTGCCCTGCCCAGACTCCTTCCAATTCCACTCCATTCCTTCACATCCTGTGGTCACCAAAGTGTTCCTACCACACGGGCTTATCTCTTTCCCTCTTTTACTTCAGTGATTTCTGAAACTCCAAGAATGTCACTGATTGAGGCCTGTTCTTGCTGAGTGAGGTGTGCTTGGCTCCTCCTACCAAGTTCACTCTGTATTTCTACTTCTGGAGATGCTACAGTTATTAGCAGCCTAATGGTTTCTCTACTCTGGCATGACAGGCTGTCCTGATTGTCAGGGTCAGCCGGAACCGAAGCACGTGCACAGCCTAGAGGCACGAGGGAGCCTGGCACTTCATCCCTGCTCCAGGAGGGCTGGCGTGTAGGGGCAGGAGGAGGAGCGGAGGGGGAAGCCCTTGGAGAGGGCCAGGACAGGGAAGTGACTGGGAATTGATCCTGGAGGAGATGAGGACCCCGTCACACAGCTGTGGCCCTTACCTCCGGCAGGAGAGTCTCTTGTCTGTGTGTTTCTGCCGGCCTTTGCTGAGCACTCGCCCATCACCGTGGCTCCTCCTGGAACCTGTAGGACTGCTTGCAAATTTCAAAGCAAGAGAGAATTCTTTGGGGAGCGGGGTGCAGAGGCAGCCTGAAGAAGGCCGAGGCGTTTGGGGCAGTGCCTGTGTGCACGGCCCCAGGCCCCTGGGAGGGATGTGCCAATCCGGGTTGGTAGCATCAGATCCCTGTGGCTGCCAGTGATGGAAGCAGTACTTTAACTGGCTTAAGAAGGCAGAAAGGAAATCAGTGGCTGTTGTAACCTAAAAGTCCAGAAGTAGAGCTTCCCGGGGGGGTGACAGGGTCCAGGAATTCAAGCACCTCCAGCGCTCTTTCTCCATTTCTCCTTTCCTTGTGGCCCCCCCTGCCCGGAGAACACAAACAGGGCAATGGGTGGCTCTGGGCTCACTGACTTTAGCTGCAACCACGGAGTGGGGGGAGAAAGATTCTTCCCCGTCATCTCCACCTGGACCAACCTCACAGAGGAGCTTTATTGGTCTGGGGACGCTCGTCTGTTCACATCTGGACCAGTGGTCACAGCGGGTGTCGGGACTGAAATGTCCCCAGCCCGAGGCACGTCCCCACCCCTGTGACTCCATCACCAGAAGTGGGGAGGGATGGAGGGCAGACAGAGCCACAGCAAAGGCCTCTTTTGAGGATGGGATGGGAGGTGGGGACCCTCTGCCCTGACAAGTACTTGCACACAGATGCAGACATCTGCCTGCTGCTCTGCAGCGGGCCTGACCCCGGCCGAGGATCCCGCCTGTGAGATCCCTGCCCACGGCTCGCCCAGGGTGGCTCCCGGCCCTCAGCCTTCTCCTGCCTTTGCCTTGCAGGCCAACGAGATGCTGTTCTGTGGGAGGAAGCTCACAGCCCAGGAGGCGTGCAGCAGGGGCCTCGTGTCCCAGGTCTTCTGGCCGACCACCTTCAGCCAGGAGGTCATGCTGAGGGTCAAGGAGATGGCGTCCTGCAGTGCGGTGGTGAGTTCCTGTGTTCTGTGAGCTTCTCCTCACGGCGGACCCATTTTACAGATGAGGACAAGCGGCCCAGGGGACCTGACTGACTTGTCCAAGCCCCTGCAGGTGGTGAGCGGTAGGGCCTGTGGAATTTAACAAGTCGGAGAACATCAGCCCAATCAGATATTCCCACCATCTCCAGCTTGAGGTTAATACTCTGGGGTAGAGTGCATGGCTTAAAAAAACACTCCTAAACATATGCAAAAACCCCACACATCTGTTTTCAAAGGTAAAAGAAGCAAAGGTAAATAAGACCCAAGGCTGTTAAACCAGCTCAGAGACCACCGGAGCAAGCAGGGCAAGCTTTCCTGGTGTTTAATTTCCTCTGTCCACTGAGCGCTTGACACAGTTAAGCATCACCATTTCACTCTGAGTGAAAAATAAACAAACACACATCTCTTCAGCAGTGCCAGTCTTATCTCGTTATCAGTCATTCTGAGCACAGTATGGAAATATCTTGTTGAAAGATGGGAAAGACAGGTCCTGGGGCCGCAGGGCCACTTCCCGAGCTGAGAAGGGCACTTTGGGGCAAATCGCCCCGCGGCCTCCTGTGCTGGGCCCGATTCATCAGTCAGGCCCTGGGCCCTCCCTTCCCTCTCCCCCTCCACCCCAGACCCCCAACTCCTCGCTGTAGGGGTCATCCACATCCCTCCTGCTGTTGATTAGCCATTTATTTGGCACCTATTATATGTGCTCCCTGCTCCCTGGAAGCTTAAAAGTAAAGGTGGTGCTGGGTGAGGGCATCTCAGCATCCTGAGGGGCCCTCGTTGCGGCTACACACCCTGCTCATGTCCATGTGATTCTCTCTTAATCCTCCTCATAATTAGGATGACCAACTTATCCCAGTGTGCCTGGGATGCTCCTGGGTTTAGCTCGGAACATCCCAGAAAGCCCCTTCGTCCCAGGTAAATGGGGATGGTTGTCACCTTGGGGTCATGGATCACTGGGGACATGGCATGCGCTGACGAAAGGGACTAATAATGGGTGGGAAAGTAGCAATCCAGCCCATCCCAACAGCAGTGCCCCTGGTTCAGGCTCAGTAGTAAGACCAGCAGTAACAATAGTAGTAATCATTGTGGCAGTGACTCATAACAATCAGGGTAATCGTGGTAATAATACTTTTAGCAATAGCACTAATAATACTCTTAGCAATAATAGTAATTAATAATAAAAACGTCACCACAGTCACCACTGACGACCAAGCTCCGTAAGCAGTAATTTCCCTGCAGCCTGGACGTGAGGCCTCAGAGCACCCTTCCGCTGGCCCCTGCCGGCCTCTGCTGAGGTTGGGGTTTAGGTTAATGCTCTGCCAAGGCTCCCTTGGAGGGGTGAAAGACCAGAGTTCCCTTATTCAAGCAGGCTGGCAAGGGGCAGTGGTCTGATCTGGAGGCTGAAGGGTGGAGGGACACGGGCTGACATCAGAGAACACCTCTTTCCTCCAAGAATCGGGCCTGACACCATCTGCCAGGGTGCCATGGACTTTGCTTTTTGGAGCAGGTTCCTTTCTCTGCTGATGGGAGAGAGATTTCCTGCAGTACTCCTTGTCAGCCTGCCTTGCCCTGAGGTGTCCCCTTGGTTCTCTGGCTTTTTGCTGTCAGCTCTTTTTACCTAAATGGTTCTTTGCCTGCAGAGGGAAACCAAACTCGTCAGCATGGCTCAGACCTCTCTCCCCTTCATCTTCCGTCTCACTGTCCCTCATACACCCTCTGCACTTGCTCAGACAGGCCGTGAGGCTCTTCCTCAACTCCCTGTGGATTTTCCCACGTTTGTGTCTTCTCTCACACTGTTTCCTTGCTTGGAGTTTCTCCCTGCCTCTCTGTGACGCTGACCCCAGGGTGACCAACCATCCCCATTCACCTGGGACGAAGGGGGTTTCTGGGATGTTCTGAGCTAAAACCAGGAGTGTCCCAGGCAAACTTGACAGTATTGGAACTGAAGCATGGAAAGGTTAAAGCGGCGTTTCCCAGAGAAAATGATACTGTAGTTGTGTCACTCTTGGGTGAAAGATCAGTCTCTTGTGTCCATCCGAGGACTGAAGGCTCAGCCTCTCGGCACACCAGGATCCATGTGTGTCCTTCCTGGGGACATGAGCCAGGAAGCCCTGGGCTCGAGGAGGCTGTTTCCCGTGGCTGTGACCATTGGAAGGCTAACCAGTGCCTCCGAGGCCCTGCACTGCTCTGGAGCCCAGTCCCCATCAGGAGCTCGATGACAAGGCTTGTCCGTTCCCCTTCAGGTGCTGGAGGAGTCGAAATGCCTCGTCCGAAGCTTCCTGAAATCGGTGCTTGAAGATGTGAATGAGAAAGAATGCCTCATGCTCAAGCAGCTCTGGAGTTCCTCCAAGGGCCTGGATTCCCTGTTCAGCTACCTGCAGGACAAAATCTACGAAGTCTGAAGGGCCCCAGTGCTCCCGGGCACCTGACTGTCCGGTTTTGCCCTGTGTTTCAGCAACAGGAACACAGCGTAGGCCCTGGCCGAGAAGCTTGTCCTGGTGTCACATTATACCCACAGTTGTATCCATTTCCTTGAGTCCTTTGGTTGATCTTCTTTGGTTGGTTTTGTGTAGCAGAGGGAAACGCAGTGTCCTTGGTCTCCCCGTCATCCCTGCCCCGACTGGCCAGAGAGCTCTCGAGGGCTAATCTTCCCAGGCCTCTGCCAGGTCCCCCCCATCCTCTCCCCACTTGCTGAGATGCACCATCGTGGTCCAGGAAGGGGAGGACTGATTTCCTCCTTTTGACTCAGGCTGTGTCTACACAGCGCCTCCGATTTGGAGAGTTGGCCATCGTGGCTGTCTCTGGTGACGTGCGCTTCGTGTGGCAGGGAGAGATCAATCTTAGGGAATTTCCAGACCGACGAGCCAAGTGATTGTCTAGACCCTGCCTCAGTCTCCTCGCTGATGCAATCTGTGTGACTCTTAGAGCTTGGTCTCGAAACCCAATTGAGTGATTTACAAACCCAGATACTGTACATTTAGAAATGTTTTGTTAAATATATATTTTTAAAACAATGTAAGTGGGAATTCTGATAATTTATGTGTATTATATGTAAAGCTAGTTTTGCAAAAACATGAACTACTAGGAAAAAGGTTTTCTTTAATTAGACTTATTTAATTTATTTATTTTGTGTTTATATATTATGGTGTCTGTAGTTCACACAGATATTATTTTCATAGTGCCCTGGACCAAATCCTACACAAGGTTCCTACCATTTGGTGCATTCTAGCAGTGAGCCATGTAGAAATAAACTGAGACAGATAAAAACAGAAGGACTTCTGTGGGTAAAAGGAATAGCTCTGCGCTAGATCCTCTGTGTATAAATGGTTCTCAGTTGTAATAATATAATCCCAGCTCTTTAGGTTTGTTCTTAGGAGAAATCCTGGAAGAGGGTTCTTTTTCTTTGCCGCCTTATAGGAGATAAAGGGACCTCCAGCCTGGGTGGTACTGAACCTTACCCAGGTCTGAATTGTTTGATGTCAGGAAGCCGTGAGGAATAGGGCCCTATCTGGAGATTGTGTATTGTCTAGAGCCAAACTTATTTGTTTGGAGCAAATGACTGGACTTGGACTTGGGTCTGTATCTTCCAGTGTGGAAGGGAGATGAAGAAGAGTTCCCTCTCTGTCAAGCTGTCATCAGAAGGTCTGAATCGCTTTGCCTCCTAACGCCAGGGTGCTCCATCCTTTTCCTGGTTGTCACTGCCACAGCAGAGCAGCCACAGGGGATGCACCCTCCCGGGCTGCCAGGGGACTCTGGCTGCCGTGTTTAGACCATCAGACCAAGTCCCAGGGTCAGCTGTGGGAGAGATTTTTGTCTTCTTCTTGGCTGGTGAGGAGAGTGGTCGACATCAAGGAAAGAGCAGAGAAATGGAAGGAGCATGTCATGCGTGTGGCTTAAAAATCAGTGAGTCAAACCCCCAGAGAAAGTTTGATTCTCCAGATGGCAGGATTTCCCATTTCCATCGCAACCTCTATCGGGTCTCAGGGGCCCTTTGCCCTCCCCTTCCATGTCCCTCAGTTGGTCTCCAGCCTCTCAAGACACTAGGTGATGGTTGAATGAGCAGAGTTGGGCAGAGCTGGGGAAGCAGAAGGGTCATTGCTACAGTTGTCTCTCTTTGGTCCTTTACCCTCTTCCCAAGGTGACCAGATGCACTGGACAGGGCAGGTGGGGGGGTTCACAGCCCTGAGCTTGGTGCTTCAAAGAACAGGTTGAGTGTCTGCCCTAGCTGCAGACCTGGTCCCTTAAACAGTGACTCTGAGGTTTACTTGGACCCTTGGTCCTTAAGGCTGATGGCCTTGGCTCCCTTTTAGAAAACCCCCATCCCTTTGTGTTTCTCCTTGACGTCATGAGGGCCAGGAAGGAGAGGGAGCTTCTCCCCTTCTCCTCCCTTCCCCTCCAGCCTGGTGTCATCCGGAGTCAGAAAAGGATGGCCACCTTGGCCAAATGCAGCCAGAAGTAGAGGGGATTGAAGTCCTGTGTTCCCTCCCCTTCACCCTTGTAGGGTCCTGTAGGAGCTGCACACCCATACTGTAAGGCATACTATAGGGTAACACCTGTTTGGGCCCAAATTCCTGTTTTCCCATCTACACTTGGGTTTTGTTTTTTCCTATGAGAAAACAAATGTGTGCATTTCCCAAAGCCCTCAGACAAACCTTCGTTCTCCTGTGCTGTGGCAGGTAATCTCGTCACCTTTACCAAATCCTCTAAAAAAAGAGCCCCTTGCATTCGTTCATTCCTGGTTCGGGACGCCTGCATTACCCGTCTGTAGAGGTAGAGTGTCAGGATTCTCCGTGGAAACAGAAGAGGAGGGGCGGAAATTCCTTTTGATCAATGCCCATCCTTGCTTCCTGCTGAAAGAACTAGAAATATTTTACTTTGAACATCCATCACATCCACACTTCTGAACGTTTCAGAGGTCTCTGATGACTAAGGTAGGAGTTGAAACCATTTGTAAGGTAGAGTTGATGCCATTCATTTGTGGGTTCTGGGTATAACGGGGTGTTTTAAAAAAGACAAGTGTATATTTTGGTTGTTTTCATGTAGTCAGTTCAGTAAGGGTGTTCCACCAGTTTAGCACAAATTGGTTAATTCTCTTTGCTATGGGGGAGACAACCACTGAGTTTGTCACTTTCCAGGTAGCTGTTGTGAGAATGTATAGACTAAACCCAGGTAACTTAGAGCAAATTGCCCCAGGATGGAAAATACCAGACCTATCAGGCCAGGGCTTAGCTTAATAGTTTTCTTGAGACAGGGCTCCAACATCCATTAAAAAAATTTTTTTTTCTACCGATCACCCTCTCTCCATCCATGAGATCCTTTCTCTTCTCTCTCCACCACTTTGGCACCCCCCACCCTGCCCCCCTGGGAATGTCTGTCACTCCCTAGAGCCTTCGGGACCCATGAGGAACTGTGGCTGGTCTCTGAATTTCTTTTGGGGTGGAAAGAACGGCTATGGGCGGGAAGTTGAGGGCATCTCTTTGGCCAAGGACGCTTCTCTAGACAGTCTGCTCCCGGCCACTCTATTAGCTCTGGCTCGGAACTCACCTTTCCTCTCTGCCCCGGCCGCTGACGTCTGAGTTAAAAGCCCTGATCCAGGGGGACTTTTTGCAGAACTTTGTTAAGGCGGCCAGAGCCGCGTCCTCGTTTGGAAGCACAGCCTTGTGCCGATCACCCGTGTCTCCCTTCCTGCTTTGGAGTAAAGCCTTTGAATAAAAACCATCAAAATTACCTGTAAAGAAATGAAATTGGGTAACTGCAAGAAGGGAGTCAAGAATTGATTAAAATGTTACTCTTGTTCAGTGCAGATTAAGCTGAAATTGTACTTTCTGAAGCATGAAAATAGGTTTTCCCATATGGAGTTTAGTATGAGGATGGAAAAGTGATAATCAAATTGGTCTTTGAACAATGCAACTGTATCTCTGAATGTCCACATTTAAAAATAGCTTTGACTGAATGCTGAAATTTCCCTTTATTAATTGTTGGTTTTAAAAAAGTTTGTAAACTTTTTTTAATTTGAGGTTTAGTTACATTATGCCATTTTACAATCTCGTTTCTGTGAAAATTTTTCTAACAGAGAAACAAATAGGAACATCTTCAAATCTTCCTAACTGAATATTTAAAATGCAGAATTCCTTCTCTTCTGTGTTTCTGTACTCAGATACTTTGATCTGTTGTATATATTAGTCTAGATACTCTCACTATTATACACAGTATTTAAGACTCTAAATGAGATGTCTTAAGTATTTTATTTTATTCTCTATAAATGGTTTTGTATAATCTTTAAAAATCTACATTTTGCCTTTGTAGATATTTAAGGGAAACTGTTTGGGGGTTGTCTTGCATGTATATTTTTGTTGTAGATAAGTGTTGCTTAGTTATTTCTGCAAATTTTGGTTGAAATGCTTACAGACTTTAATACAGTATATATTTTCAGAATATAAACTTTTATATTTCTGTGGTAAGTTAGGATATGCGTTTTAGGCAATCTTTTCCATTAATATCACTTGTTCTTTCCAACAATAGCATACTGGTTTGGCGCCAATAGGTGTTTTTCATTAGAATCTAATGCTCTTCTATTATAAGAGAGCAGGTTAATTTCCTTTTTCTTAAAGTAATGAAGTTTGAAGTATAATTTGAAAATGTATTGAATTTGTGAATAAGCCTTACCACTAGGATCAGTAAATTTTTCAACCTCTGCAACTAAATGTGTATTTTGAGATCTCCCCATAAATTCTCACCGTGTGGCAGTTGATGAAGTTTGTGAACAGAGCCTTAAGCTTGTTGCAAAAAAAAAAAAGGATAATACGGGTTGTTTCTTCTAAGCAAAGGCCATGGTGCAAAGACTTGATGTGTCTGTAGCTCATGGCAAATCCAGAGGGTTTGGTTGAGTTGATAGCAGCAGGGACCAAATAGGGCACGTTGGTGATTATCTTTGGCCGTAAGAGTGGACCAGGGACAGTTTTCTGGAGCCTCCTATGTAGTTCTCACATGGTTTGGACACAGTCACTGGGACGGCTGCTGGTCCGTCATTTAGTTCTACACAAATGGCTTTGCCTGCTCCTGACCCCAGCAGTTGACCCCAGCTTCTTGCTCATTGACTTGCAAATGTCCGTGTGGCTGAGCTCAGCCCTCCTTGAGAGATGTTAACCGAATTTATACAAGTCTTACCGTGGAGACAATCTGAAGTCAATTTCAATCACATAAAACCTGTACCCCACGTGACCTCAATGTCTTATCCATGAATTGTGTGTGTTAGGCCATGCTAAACCCGAGTTCAGCACAGCAAAGTCAAACTAGTTGCAGAGCACACAGCCTCTGTCAGTCCACCCCGGGGCTGTTTTAACAGAGTGTGAGTCGTGGAGGCCGTCAGCAGTAGCTCCACTGTGTCTGGAATCTAATAAAGCCAACTAGAAATTGTATTTAAACCTTTTAAAGATTATGATTCCTTTTGGTCGTCCACCTATAAATCGTCGCCAACTGATTCTCCTTGCCAAAACTTTAAAGATGATCTTGTGTCCAGGATGGTATTATGGCTAAAGTCAAGTCATTGGTTCATCTCTAGTAAGTGATCATAGAGACAATTTATAGACCATTAGGACGGAGGTTTCGGTGCACGTGGCAGTCAGAAAACGGATACCGAGTTTTGAGTTTCAGCTCTGGCATCTCTTTGGGTTGACCACACCTCATTGACCCAACATTCTGTCCTGTTGCTGGAGAGTGTTAAGGTGACTCTGGCAAGTTTGGAGGGTGTAGCGTTTTCCATCCAGTATTTAGTTTGTCCCTGTGCCATTAGTCCCAGCTTGAAGTCATTCTCAGAGTTCCATGTTCATAGGATTGTGAAAATATTGCCTTTCATAAAACCAAGGACCAAAGAATCCCATTATTCCAACAAAATACGAGTCTCATAGTTGTGGGCACTTCTTTCCAGAGATATGCATGCTTTATGATATGCTCACTTCCACTAACCTCATGCCCCCACCAGCTGACCATACAGAGTGACCGTTCAGTTGACACACTGAGAAGGCTCTGGAAGATGAGTTTCTGAGACTGAAACGCCCCCCTCGGGTGGGTGTTTCTGCTGTGTGGCCTCGGCCTTTATCCGTATCACAGGGGAGGTCTGGCATTCCCCCGGGTGATCCGACCGGTGTAGCCTGCTCCACCTGAACCTGAGCCTCCAGCCTGAGTTTTTCAGATGTGTCTACACTGAGCCATGTGAGATCATACAATTGCCAACTTTTCACCTCCTTTTGTTCTGCATTCTCTCATTCCAATTCCTGTTTGGCGTGAGGATTTCCTTCAGTTCTCATACCCAGGATGCTCCATTCTCACCTTGATGAAATCACCCATCCATTAAGTGACTGAGAAATGGTTGGTGCTGAAGAAGTGGTATTCTATTGGTAAGGCTTATTACCAAACTTCTGATAATGAAGCAGGCTACCAAAAACTTATCCCAGCCTATCCTGAGTGTTTGGATTTGATCATGGATATAGCGCACACACCAAAATCCACGGAGACCTTTGCAAATTAGGCTACTTGTTTTGCTTTGCCAGATTATCATGGGAGAGTCTTTACCTAGTTCTGAATGTTTGTAAGTATGAGTACTTCATAGAATTATAATGCAGGTACAGCTGACCCTCTCTCACCGTGTTGTAAATATTTCCCGAGACTGGGTGCAGTACTAAGGGATAATAATCTTCTGATTTATCAAATGCTGTCTAGAGCAAATTGTACACTCTCTTCGTGAATGGTCCTGTAACGTGTATGAACACATTTCTGGGTGCCTTAGAAGTTGTATTTTTCATGTGTGCTAATATGCAGTATTTATACATTGTGAGAAGCTGCTTTGAATAAAAAGGTTGAAACTTCACCTCTGTTTGATTGTGTTCCTCCTTTCGCAGCCCATACATGAAGTTCATGGGCAGATTCTCTGGTTTCTCAGCATAGGAGTTTCTAGTGCCTTCTAGGGTTTGATACGTCTGCTGCTTCTAGGTTGGGTCTGGACCCCTGGAGAGTATAGACCTCACCCTCCTGCATCTGGCTTGAGGCTTCAATTATTCAGGGAGGTAGTCATAGTGGGGGTGGGGGCAACAACTTGATGCCAAAGGACCCTAGAACCGGGGGACACAGGAATTTTTTTCGGGAGTCAGTATCTGCATTTGCCCCTTGCATGATACCCCAGCATGGCTCCTTATACCAGCGCTGCCCCCCAGTAGATAAACCTCCACATAGCTCTATCTCATACAATCCCAGAGGCCACTTGTGTCCAGAAGCTCTGTTTGTCATATGGAGTTATGCGAAGTCTCTTCATAGGCATGATCTCGTGCTTCAGACGTCACAACGAGGCACCCTGATGGGAAGCCTGTCCCTAGAGCCTGGCCTCAGCGGCACTGTGGGGGCTTCAGGAAGGGGGACCGGGACCTCTGGGAGAGTCAGTTGTCCATTCGACAACTAGCGAACCCTCCGCTCTGTCTCAGCACTGAGCTAGGTGCGGAGATGCGGAGATTACTCCGACACTGTCCCTGTGTTAGGGCTCAGAGTCCACAAGTGTGCGAAAGAGGTGAGTCAGCCTGCCAGGGTTCCCGAAACACCCGAAGGGCTCAGCAGCCAAGGTACAACTACCAGATCGAACACCCTCATACAACATCACGAACACACTCGGAGTCTAGAAAACGGCACAGTGCAGTAGTTTATATTCCGTCGGGTCAACTTTCGGTCGTGTGGCCAACCCCAGCCATGGGTGGAGGCCAGGTTTTTCTCTGCTGGCCTCCCTTTCCGTTTTCTTTCTGTTGCTAATGGTGATGGTGTTGTTGTTTTGTGTGCCTCTTTGCCCTGTCCCCAAGATCCAGGCCGCATCCTGGGTAGTCAGGGTCAGAGCTGGAAAGCCCTTTGCTCCTGGCTTCTTTTAGTCTTTCAAGTAGATTGGCACGGGCCTTTCAGATGCTTCAGAGGGGAATGTCTAGAAGAGAAGCCCTTGTTATTTTGACTGTCTCCTAGGCTAACTTTAATGTGTTAGCTGAAAGAGCCCCCTCCCGAATAAGGGGGAGGACGAGAGGGGACAAAGAGGATGAAGCAGGCTGAGGCTCCCCATCAGATAACACATTAACGATTAAATGCTTAACCTGTGTATTGAATGAGCAGTAGTGCTGTGCAATCACGAAAGCAACCTAGTCTTTTGCTGTGTCTTGGAGCCATCTGTGCGGGACTAGTCCATCGTCCCGTAACCCTAGTATAAAACACAAGCAGGTGTCAGCGCATTCCTGGTCATTGGTGCATAATAACTAATTCCTGAAGTTCACTGTTCAATCTCAGTCTAGTAGTAAAAAATGAGCATGTCCCCTTTACAAAGCAGTGCTTCCAACATCATTCAAGGGTAAGTCATCCCTAGTGCCTCTTCTGGTTGAACTGGGGAAAGCAGGAAGGACTCTCCCTGACGGGCACTGTTAAGAGGGCATTCTTCATTCTCCAGGGCTCATGGATGTTTGTTCCTGACTCTTCTTCACAGGGACCTTGTATGGGTTTCCCAGAGACACTTCTTAGTTGGTGGTATCTCGTCCCCTATAAATCCCAGATCAACTCTGTTTTCTCAGCCCCTTTCTTCCTCCCTCTGCAGCCCCCCAGAGTCTCGTGTCCTCCGCTGTCTCCTCCAGTTGAGATATTGGCCCTGGTGAGCAAACTGTCCCCAAGCCAGCTTGGTGCCATGTACGCATTGCTCACGGGAAGCTCTTGCCTCCTGTGCCCAAGCCAAGGCCGGGGGTGCAGGCCCAGTCCCACAGCGATAGCCACTCCCTGGGAGTGGCTGGACACCTCCGTGTGTCCACTGAGGACCTCAAGCCGCAGGCCGTCGAGGCCCCGAGTGTGTGGAGATGCATCTAAATCTCCATCCATCCTCTTTGGCGTCAGATGAAAGGGGAAGCAGCCTCACACGCTTTCTACAACTGCAGGCAGTGCCGTTCCCAACAGAGAACTCCACGTTACACACACTTTCAGTGAGTGTTAGGTGTGTGATTTATGTCCAGAAGCTCTTCAGGCTCTGACAAGTGGCGCAGTCAACGTGTTGGTGCGTCTCTGTGTCCCGTGGGGCCGCGTGAGGCCAGGTGAGGACCGCAGCTCACCCTGGGTGACAGGGAGCCCTGGAGGGTGCTGAGGAGAGAGTGGTGACAGGGTCTGAGCTGCATTTTTGGCGTTCCTCTATGAGGATCAGCTGAGGGGGTGAGGGCAGGAGCAAGGGCAGCCACGAGAGGCTCTGTGGCCATCCACCTGCACCGGAGGAAGGTGTGAAGCAGGCAGGGCAGCCAAGGCAGTGAGAAGTAGTGAGACTATGTTTCCAAGGCAGGCCAAGGTGTATTGGCCAACTGGTTGTGGAGACAAAGAGAGAAACAGGAGTCAAGAATGAGCCCGAGATTTCGTGTCTGAGAGCTGGCTCATTGGAAGTGCTACCGGGGCAGGGGCAGATCTGGGCTGTGGGGGAGTGGATCTGGATGGGAGATGCCATGTGCCACATACAGGGCGTGGGACCTCGCTCAGCCTGGGAGATAACGGCTGCCTGCCTCGTGGGGATTTTTAAATATTAAATTGAGATTTACACGTTGTTCTGGTTTGCTAATGCTGCCATTTTGCAAAATAACAGAAATGGATAGGCTTTTATAAAGGGGGTTTATTTGTCTACAAAGTTACAGTCTTAAGGCCATAAAGTGTCCAAGGTAACACATCAACAATTGAGTACCTTCACTGGAGGATGGCCAATGGCGTTTGGAAAACTTCTGTTAGCTGGGAAGGCATTTGGCTGGCATCTGCTCCAAAGTTCTGGTTTCAAAAGGGCTTTCTCCCAGAACGTTCTTCTCCAGGCTGCAGCTGTGTCTTCTTAAAGTGCTCCAGTGATCCAATGGAGATCCACGCTGAATGGGTGGAGCCACACCTCCATGGAAACATTCAATCAGGAGGTCACATCCTAATCAAAGCTGTCACTCACAGTTGGGTGAGTCGCATCTCCATGGAAACACCCAATCACAAGGTTCCAACCTAATCAACACCAATACATCTGCCCCCACAAGGTTGCATCAGACATAATGTGTGTGTGTGTGCGTGCGTCTGGGTGTGTCTGCATATATGTGAGCTTTTAAAGATTTATATAAATATATAAATGACATTAATACATAAAATTAGATGATATATAATATTTAAAACAGTTGTTGGCATATAGTCACTAATGAATAAATGAAATTTGCACAATGAGATTTATGTATCTAAACAAGATAATACACACTATTTAGAACAGTTGCTAACATATAGACACTGTTTCATGATTACATGAAATTTCCGTATATATATAAGATGCAAGATTTTACATATATGAGAATTATATAAATTAGATTATATATATATGACATAATTTTTAAGAACAGTTGTTGGCACGTAGTCACTATAATGACTTAATGAGATTTACATATGTGTGTTTACATATGTGTATATGTGCGTGTGGTTTTATAAATAGATTTATACAAATGGTATGAGTGATTTATGTAAATGAGATTAAATGCAGACATAAATGAGATTTTATCTATCTATGTAAAATGTTTAGAACAGTTTTCGGCCCAGTCACTATATAATGATTTAATAAGATTTGCATATATATATATATAAGATTTTATTGGTGTAAGATTTATATAAATTTATGGAATTACTGTAGTTGAGATCATATACATATTTACAAATGAGGTTTTATATCTCTCTATAAAATGTTTAGACCAGTTGTTGACACATAGTCACTCTTGAGTGATTAAATGAGCTTTACACGTATCCATGGGATTATAAATGCATTAGATATATGTAGAAATGGGATTTGATATATATAATACACATATACAAAGGCACACGTATCTCTAGGACTGTTTTCGGCGTGCTGGCCCCGTGCAGTCAAGATGCGCTGTATCTGTCCTTATGCAGGCAGATGCCACGGGCAGAGGCTGGGCCGCCCGTCAGGGTGTTCTGGCCCCAGCAGGCCTGGGTGCAGCAGAAGTGCCTGGGCGACACCTGGGCGAACCGTGCTAAAGCCCCTCTGGTCTCCAGGTAAGATGCTGCACGTGGGATCTCCAGGCACAGCCAGGTGGAGGGGTCGCCCCACGGAAGCCGCCCGGTGGGCCTCGATGGGAGACAGACGCTCAAAGCCTGGCCCTGCTGCTGCCCGGCTGCGTGACCTTGGCCCGTCCCTTCCCCTCCCGGAGCCTCTGAGTCCTCGTCAGCACGTGGGGAGCCACGACCTCTCTCAGGGTCGACAGGAGGATTCAGTGAGAGCGTTCCCAGGGCTCAGGCGTGGGACCTTCGGGGAGTCCATGAAGCAGCCCCATCAGAAGCTCTTGGATCCTGAAGTTTGCAGCGAGGTCGTTGTTTACCCACCAGCCAAGCCCTTCCTGGGAACGCGGGTGCCGCGGCATCGACAGGGGTGGACTGGGGGGGCGCCTGAGCGGGGCAGCTGAGAAGGACCTGTGGGCAGGGAGCCAAGCCCGGCAGCGGCACCCAGGAACGGCAGTCGGCGACAGCTGGGCAGATGGCCGGGTGAAAGCCGGATGCAGAGTGGCTGGCCCAGATCCAGGTCCCAGAACGGACAGGAGGGGCAGGAGCCTGGAGGGAAGGCTCAGGGGAGGGGCCGGCACAGACCCTGTGCCCTTTTATAGGGCAGCCGCTGTCTTGCCCAAGGACGGAGAGGGGCTGCCCAGGGCACCAAGTGGGCAGGAAGCACCAGCGTGTGCTCGAATCGGTGACGGTCCTTCTAGCTCTAGGGCTGTCATTTCTAACAAGCGTGGGGAGATTTCACCCAGAGAAGCCGTTGGAGACATCAAAGGCAAGGGTGTTAGGGATTCTTAGGTCTTGGTTCGAATGAGCATGGCTTGAAGTCAAACTTTCACTTAAAGCTCTAATTTGGCTTTGATTAATGACACAGCTTTGTGCCACTTTACTTTCCTAATCTGTGCAATGGGCACAGCACCACCTCCTGCAGGTTGATATGGGGGTGATGAGACCTAAACACAGTATGTGTCCAGAGGAGGGGCTGGCACGTAGTAGGTTAGTTCCCCAACATCCACGCCATCTCCTTTCCCTTAAAAGCAATGGAAACCTGGTGGAAGAGTGGGGAAGGGGGAAGGGAAGCAAACCAGAAGGCCAAGAGGGTCCACGAGAGTGTCTGGGGCTCTCTCCCAGGGGACTGACATCCAAGCTGATGTAATTCAAGAAGTGCCAGATATGCTGTCCCCACACAAAATCCCCCAGCCAGATGGCGACTTACAGTTAACTTAATGCCTCCAGACTAAGGGCCTTAAAAACGGTTTGTGGATTTCCCACTGTGAGCCGGGGAACACACACTAACAGAGCACCCGGGCGCGTGGCTGGTGGCTGAGCTTGGGGGAAAGCCAGTCCTGGCCATTTCCCAGTTAGTGCTGAGCCCAGGGCCCTCTGCTTTGCCAGGACAGATGGCAGATGAGCTGTCTCAAGGTGACAGGGGACCCCATAGGTTCCATCTTCTTGGGCACACACAGTTCTCAGGATGCCACCTGTGCAGCCACGTTTGTTTACGCGTTCACTTCCGAAGAGAGACACATGAGCTGCTCTCACAGTCATTTGGAAGGTACTGAGAAGTTACACTCAAAGAGGGGG